>JAUTCZ010055341.1:0-10466 GCA_032273805.1 Melanodrymia brightae | reverse complement strand
CTGGACAGGCAGTCGAGGCAGCTGGACTGCGTGACCATGACAGACCTGCTTGAACCTTAATTGGATATAAGCACGTACATAAGTTATAACTAACTAACTAACTAACTAAATATACGATGCATCATACATACCGTTTTACTGTGAACAAAGTGGCGAAATACGAACACGTTATAGATGTAAGCGATGCCAGGCTACAAGCGATCAGAAAAACCCATTTCGAGAAAACCAGGAAATGTTTCTATATACATGTATTATAGTGAAATAATTCGCAGAACATTTTGCGGTCTCTTTGCCAGAGATAATCATTTGGCTATGTTAATAAGTTAGTTAGTTATAACTATTTTACGTGCTTATATTCAATTAAGATTCAAACACGTCAGTCATGGCCACGCAGTCCAGCTACCTCGACTGCCTGTCCAGGACAAAAGTTAGTGTTGGTAGAGGAAATCCGCTACTCCGAATTGATAAGTAGCAAGGGATCTTTTACATGCACTTTCCCACAGACATGGCTGTACATACCACGGCCTTTGTTAAACCAGTTGTGTACACTGGTCGGTGTAAGTGGAAGTACACCTACCCATTGAGCCTTGCAGAGCACTCGATCTGGGTTGAAACTCAGCTCAAATACATGTAGTATCTAACAGTTCTCGAACATTGTATAGATGGTGTCAAGAGAATCAATACTTAGTATAATTTGTATGAATCATGAGTTTGATAAGTTCCCCAGCTGTCGTCTTATCCCACAATCAAACGTCAGTGGTGCTTAACTTTGTTTTATAGGTGTCTATCTTCTCCCTCTTTTCATTATTCACGAACAGGCATGTTTACAGCCATATATACGGTTATATTTAACTATATAAACTACTGCGCCGTGTAAACGTTTGCACTTTATATTAGTAGTTGCGTTTCTGACGCCGAATTTTATGCGTTAAATATTTTCGCAGAAAAATTGCGAAAGTAATTGCTGCTTTAGTTCCGCATCAAACCGAATTATTTGCAATCACGATTCATCCATTAAGCACCGCATCAACTAAAAAGCGAACATAAAAATTGTTTGGAAGATTTAAATCAGAAATATCGACTGGAAACTCTCTCGCTTGGTTAGTTTAGTGTAGGAGCGAGATCTAGCTTAGTGGTTAGAGTATCCGCCTGTGCTGCGCGAGGTCGCAGGATCGATCCTCTTTAGTAGAATCACTGTGATCCTCCTCCCACCCGTTCTAACTTCTAACCACTGGTTAACGATGTCTACATCAAAGGCTCACAGTGGCTCAAGGGGCACAGTGGCTCAAGGGGCACAGTGGCTCAAGGGGAACAGTGACTCAAGTGGCACAGTGACTCAAGGGGCACAGTGACTCAAGGGGCACAGAGGCTCAAGGGGCACAGTGACTCAAGGGGCACAGTGGTTCAAGGGACACAGTGCCTCAAGGGGAACAGTAACTCAAGGGGCACAGTGACTGAAGGGGCACAGTGACTCAAGGGGCACAGTGGCTCAAGGGGAACAGTGGCTCAAGGGGTACAGTGGCTCAAGGGGTACAGTGACTCAAGGGGCACAGAGGCTCAATGGGCACAGTGACTCAAGGGGCACAGTGACTCAAGGGGTACAGTGACTCAAGGGGCACAGAGGTTCAAGGGGCACAGAGGCTCGAGGGGCACAGTGACTCAAGGGGCAAAGTAAACCACAAGCTTTACAAAAATATGAACATAAGAGTCTATTCTATTTCTATTACAATTTGCATTTATTGTTATATTAAATCTTTAATCAATATTAGTCTGTGCTTTAGTCCGCACCATGTTGAGATCCACTCTACCATAGGCTGGTATGGGGCACAGTGAATCGTGCCGACTAGTTTTAATAATGGCATGTTATTTGCCATGAGCGTGCACACTGGACTGGGTGCCGATCCCTCTGAGGTTAGTTAGTGTTATAATGATCGAGGAAACCCGCTACTCCGAATTGATAAGAAGTAAGGTATCTTTTATATGCACTTTCCCCCAAACAGTACAGCACATGCTAAGGCCTTTATTAAACCAGTTGTGGGCACTGGTCGGTGTAAGTGGAAGGACACCTACCTACCCATTGACCGGCATTGAGCCTTACAGAGCGTTCACTCTGGGTTCGAGTCGGTACTGGGATTAAACATCTCATATGCCACGAATGGGATTCGAACCCAGTACCTACCAGCTTGAAGCCCGAAGCGTTAACCACTACACCAGGAAGGCCGGTCCTCTGAGGTTGTTATAATTTGGTTTTATTCCATTGTATTGGGCTAATATAGGAGCGGATACTATAAACACTACTTGGATTTTGATCTGTTAACTAATTACTAGTATGAGGTCTGCAATAAATTATTATAATTATTACAGTTTGTATTCCTCTTACGCCATTGCAAACGGCCTGAGTGTAAATAAATTCTGTTCTGCTCTGCATCATGTCTAGAAACAGACATTCATTTTCTGTAATTGGTTGGCACTCTGTAAAGATAACACATGATTCCTCTCAGATTAATAGTTAACTTTAGACGCTTGCACTCTGCAAATTGATAAATTATTACCAATTATTACAGACCTAGCCTATTTGAGGATACATGAAACGTGACCTTGCTTATACTTTCGCAATATGTTCGTCTAGGCAAACATGAACTTGACATTTTCTGCAACTTGACATTTTCTGCAAATTTATTTAACCTGAAAGATACTGTCCACTAAAAATAATAGCTTTTAGCTCCGTTTTTTTGTGTTTTATTGATTTTACTTGTTTTTGTGGTTAGGGGTGGACTGTTTGCATAATGTTCTTCAATATTATTCAAGAACATTAATCATAATTATGTGTAATATGTCTTATATCAGGCGTGGATTCAAGGGGTGTTTAATCGGGTCGAAACTCCACTGATTGGATTTTTTGTTTTTGCGTTTTGATGAATACAGGGCATAGAAATCTAAACCCTGACATGACCCAATGCGTATATCTGCACAAGGTAGAGTCAAAAGGACATTGCGACAAAGTAGAGATGGCATGTACTTACAAATAACTGCCAATGCAATGATGATACCAGGTATTCGCGAAAGGTGAGCGTATCCTGCTCACTATGGATGTATATATATACCTACTTACAACGGATGCTATCAAACTTACACTAACTTCTGTCCTGGAGAGGCAGTCGAGGCAGCTGGATTGCGAGACCATTACGGACGTGCTTGAACCTTAATTGGATATAAGCACGTAAATAAGTTATAACTAAAGAAATAATAGCATGTCTATACTTCGTGTCACAACATTTGTAGTATGTTTTTCGTAGAAAACTTTAGTTTCGTTTAACGTAGAGAAAAAAGGTAAACATTTTTGAAAATAAAAAAAATGTCCTATTTTTGTGTCCAAATTATATAACTTTGGGTTAACAAATAAAAATATTGTAATGCAAATACCGTACATATAAAAAATCTTCAGAAAAATCCATCATTTCCAAAGAAAATGGCGGATTTTTCTGAAGATGTTTTCTACAAAAAAAAACATACTACAAATGTTCAGACATGAAGTAAGTATAGATAGATTTAAGTTCTGTGTTATAGTTTATTGATTTGTTATGGACCGTGCAATCACTGCCTGCAACTAGCTCAGGAGTACACAAAAAGGCTAATCCCCTGCCAGGAGGGTTCTTTAAATTGTTTGTGAGATAAAACACTGCTTCCCAAGTTCTAATTAATGTAGCTGCCTCAGCTTGCTTGCTTTTCCTCTGGCCAGTTGTCCTCCGGGATGTACAGACTCTTGTCTGTTAGACAGTCGGTCTGCTGTTCATTCACTGGCAGTAAGTAAGCAGTAATATCAACTAGACTACAGTTTCACACACATTAATTACACGTATTATACTTCATATGAAGAATAATATTAATATTGCCCCCAGTACATGTTTGCACAAACTTTGCAGTGGAAAGTTCATTTCTATAACAAAAAGATAACCTTGTCTCTGAGTGATATTGTCATGCATAAGATTTAGAGCAAGATAGTCCATGCACCTTCAAATAATTTGGAATTCAGCTACATGTAAATCCAAGATGTGTTAAATCCAAGATTTGTGGCCAGTGTTTCAAATTTAAAAGTTATCACAAAATGATTACCATGTCTGCCTAAAAAAACTTACAATTTAATAACTAAAACTAAAACTGCATTTTCAATCACTTTCTTTGGGTATATCACTTTTGACCACCTCTTGGAATAGTCCATTATGTAATAAAAGTGTTCTTATTGCATGATTTGCTACATGTACATGTAGGTGGGCATACAAGTTGTTTATAGCCATATAGAAAAACAGTGTTTCAAGTCTGAACTATTTTTCTGTATACTGACTACACAGAATTATGTAGCAGACTTCTTATATTGCGCTGTTACAGTACCTGTTTTTTGTACAGGAGATAGTAATTTATTATGATTTTTTTTTATTTAGAATAAGCCTCTTGGATCTCTATGTTTAATGTTTTTAAGACCTTTTATTCTACTTTTTTTTTCAAAACAGTGCAGGAAACTGATGAAATACTTTCATCTGGTTCACATGCATAGCATACATGTGCTTCTTCTCATATGGTTTTAATTTACGCAAGGTTTGCACTGAATTACAGCCACGTGTTTAGCCTACACTTCTTCCAGTTTTGTAGAGAAGATTGCCTGTTTATATATCTGCTTATTGTCTCGAATAATAAACAATTGTTTTGCAAACTGAATTAGTTGTAAATCAATGTTGCTGTATTTGTAGCAGTATCTTCATCTGTTGATTTCTCTTGTCTGCGGATGTGTCATGAATACAGGTCTTCATTTCTCTCTTATTGTAGGTGATCATTTCAGTATGGTGGAATGGCACAATTTCAATTTTGCCATTTTATGTTTTGGAAAATCATGCTTATTATTACATGTTCAGGTACTATAAATTTTTTGAGCAATAATCATTCAGATAAAAAAAAAGTAATACATGTATATGTTTCAAGAAAATTAATGTTTGTATTTTGGTGTCAAGTCTGTTAAACTATTGAATGACTCAAACTAATTATTTTTGTGTCATTTCGATTTTTGTTTTATTTTCATAATCTAGCAATAGAGCAACATATTTAACAGAGGTCAATGTGACCTATATCTTGAACTCTGACCTACGTGTACATACAATGTAAAAGAAATCTAGGTTTCCACACCATATCCTACACTAATCGATATACATTGAGCGTTACCAATTTTGTATGTGAGTACATGTAGGGAGAGCGGGGGTTTCCGCGAATCACGTGTTTTGAGTTGCACCTAGTTTTTATTATCATGGGTTACATCCCCTTCTTAAATAATAAACGTTCATTTTCATTTTAGCGCCTTTGCACTTTATGTTTTATCAGTGTGTTTATTGTAAAATGTGTTTTGTTCTTGCAGCTTGCTCAGCAGTATGTGCGGGCACAGACAGAGATTGCTCTCCTCATACAAAGAAAGTAAGTGTGAACTTTACTTACATGTGACAACAAATACGGCTTGCTCAGTTTTCAGATGTACAGTGCCCTATGTCATATTTTAGACATACTTCAACTATTATATAATTGTAATAATAAACAGATTTGAAGTCATTAATTATATAAGTTCTTTTTTTTGTTTAAAAAAAAATCACAATTTAATAGCATTTTATTATAATTATGTAGTAACATTCCTATTTGCTACTGTACATGTACACTTCCACATTTATGTAAAAATTAATTACATTTTGTTTTTAACTCGACAAACCTATTTAATTAAAATTTCTATAATTAATAACAGTAACAGTTTTGATATACATGTAGTGTAGAGGGATTTGCAGCTGGTCATTTTATATAGGGCATTCTTAAATCATTGGTGGATACAAGAATACACATGTATGTATTAAAAAAATGCCTGTTTCTTGTTCTGGGTTAGACCTGATTGTTTGTGTACAGTTGCAAGCAGGTAAATGAATATGAATGATTTGAGATCCATGAACTTGAAGATGTATTAAACAATTGTATTGCAACAAAGAGAATGGGAGTGTGAACTATTTCTAATAAATCAAACTGTTATTTCCTAATTATATGCTTACACTATACATGTAGGTGCTTCATCTTTTTTTGGAAAATATTTTTACACAGAAAGTTATTCCGTGTTTGTTTTTCACTCAATATGCTTTAATAGGAAAACATGAAAACAGTTTGATGAGGTTACTGAAGGATTTACGATCTGGATGACAGAAGCAGAGCTACATGGAAACATGGGCTTTGCTCTGCTGTTGTGGCAACTTGATGTTGCCTGTTATGTCTCTCAACAGACAAAAAGTTGTTTGTGAAATACGGCTCTGCTATAGCCATCAGTGAGTGTGATCGTGAGTAAATGATGCTGTCTGCCCTGTGCCACGATCACTGCACCACCATCTTAATCTTCCCTTCTTCTTATCGCCTGTCATCTGCTCTTGTATGTTTTATTGAATTCAAATATCAGATTGCATAATAGATCCCCCGATGCCAGTATTGAACATGCAGGCTGGAGAAGAAGAGAGCAAAAAAAAAATGCACTCATTTATGGAATTGGATTACACCTCTGAATATGAGAAAAGGTTAAACGTGTGTAATGTTACAGAGAGTGTTGCATAGATGTTATGCAAATAGAGTGAGCTGAAAAGTGATTATGTTGTCTTCATTGCATGCTTCTCTTACAGGGTCAAAGGGTGTATGGAATTAGCAGGTTGTATTGTAAACATTGGTTAAACAACTGGGCTTATGTCATGGTCATGTGTCCTTCTTAAGTGACTGACCAATACATGCCTATTAGATTATCTGTTATAGATTCCATATACAAATCCAATATAGACAACACAAGCAATGACATCATGCGACTGCACCATACTATGAACAGCTGATTGATTACGTCATACCGTTACTATATCTGTTTTATTACAAGCGTTTTCGTTGAATGGATGTTGCTATAATAAAATAGGAGAATAGATAATTATGTTTTCAAGATTTTGGGGATCTCTGCAATAAAAATGCAATAAAATTACTTATAAATAGTCCTAATAGGTGTAGTATTAGAACAGGGATAACAACACTGTTTTATTGTTAACTCTTATGAGTCTGTGTTAAATTGTTATAGTTTGCAATGAAACACAGCATTATTATCTCCTAACTTTTAAAAATGCAATTTACAAATACCGTGGCATTAATATTCCATTGTTATTTATGATATTTTCTCATGTACCTGACTTGGGTTAGCCTGTTTATAATGAAATGATAAAAAGTTACAACAGTGTGTGCAACTTGATATATTGCAGACATGAACTGATTAAGGAGTTTGAGCAGGATGAGAAGGCATCGCTGAGCAGCACACGGAGTCATTTAGCCGAGGAATACTCTCACCTAAGTGCAGAAAATGTAGGTACATGTATTACTCAATACTGACCATCTGTCTTGTTGACATTGCCCCATTGGGTTATGTCCCATTCCAACCAGTGATCCACGACTGGTTTATCCAATTCTGTGGTGTGTGCTATCCTGTATATGGGATATTGCACATAAAAGACCCCTTGCTATTTTTCGGTAAGAGTAACCCATGAAGCGGCGACAGCAGGTTTCCTCTGAGATCATGTGTCAATATAGCCATGCATCTGATGTCCAATAACCGCTGATTTATAATTGATGTGTTCCAGTGGCATCGTTAAACAAACTTTATCTTTTGCTTATATATAATATATATATATATATATTATTCTAATACAACTAGCATATAACAATATTTTTCATTAGTGAATTTTTGTGTGTTAAATTGGACAATTTTTCACGACAATTTATTTTATTTATGTGCTCCTATCCAATTAGGGTTCTAGCATGTCTGTCATGGTCACACAGTCCAGCTGCCTCGACTGCATGTCCAGGACAGAAGTTACTTAAAAAAATTGGGTTAAATATTGATACAGAAATGCTGTTTTTATGATAACGTACATTGTGTCCACTTTCTCAAAAAAGTAGTAGGAGTTTTGTCATTCTGCTAGGTGTATTCACATTCCAACCAGTGATCCACAACTGTTCATGTTTGTGGGAAAGGATATAATTATATATAAAAGATTTGTTGCTGCCAATCAAAAGAGAGTTGTGGGCGTCTGAGACCATGTGTAAAATAATGCGTGTTGACATACAATAGCTGATTATTATTATTATTCAGTCACTGTGTGATCGTTTCTGGTGAACTATGATGCCCTACATCTAATCCTTTACCCTTTTAGTATTATGTGTCCGTTATCTTGAGTATACATGTATTTACTACTGAGAAAAGTTAATAGTACATCATAATGGATTTTTTCTCTGATGATTCAAAGGTTAATTAAGTCAGCACAAACTTCTGAACCACAGAGCATGTAAAAGTGGGAGGCGAATCCATTGTTTTGTACATAATTGACATTAACTGTATTAGTAAATTCCAAGGATATTGCCAGGGCACTACTGGTATGTCATTTGCAGTAACCGATACTGACAAACAAGGGAATTAGAGCTGTTAGTGACAAAATTAGAGCAGTAAATGCAGCCTTATGTTCAATAGGGTGAATGCTCTGGAACTGTGTGACTGGTACCAATCGTGTACTATCATATCACATTCATTTAATGTTACCGGTAGATGCCCTATTGAACGTAAGGCTGATCTCCAGTAATAATTGGCATTATTCACTATGAGTGGGCAGCCTTTGTTCTATCAACTAATTTCCCCAGACTTCTCTCGTTTGTGGAACAAAGCACAGGTAATGAATAATGTTGGTGGTGTGAAAGATTTCTTATATTTTGTTTTTGTCAGCCCAGAATACATGAGATTCACAAGGGATATACATAGGCTTTGAAGATGTTTTCTCGGTACCAGTTTTTCTTAAAAATTAGGTGTTCTGAGAAGTATTTTCTTGTATCCCGTTTTGAATTGTAAATTCTAGTAAAATTAGTTTGAAAACATGGTTGGGAAAATATGCTCAATTGAGTACATTGCGTATATAGGCAGATATACAAGTTTAGTCTGGTATATTTTATTATTACATGTATCAATAAGTATTTAATTTTACTTATCTTTACATGTACCAGTATAATGTACTCATCTAATAAATGTGTGCTTCCTTTTCAGGATAGTTTACTCACTGCTCACCAGAATTTGAAGAGACAGGTTGAAGAGGTGCGTCGACGCAAGAAATATGTACAGCCTAACCCAACATGACAACACACATCAACTGTACTGTTTCGAACCGTTTTCTCTTTGTGAATGCATACATGTACAGCCTAACCCAACATGACAACACACACCAACTGTACTGTTTCAAACCCTTTTCTAGTTTGCAAATACAGTCAAACCTGTCTTATGCAGCCACCTAAGGTAGTAGCAAAAAGTGGCCTCTTAAGACAGGTGGCTGCTTAATACAGGTCATAATAAACTACAACTATTGACGATTTGATAGAATATTATGGTGACCCTTTAAGACAGGTGGCCGCTCAGGCAGGTTTGACTGTACATACATATACAGCCTAACCCAACATAACAACACACACCAACTGTATCGTTTCAAAACGTTTTCTAGTTTGCGAATACATGTATCTACATTTTTAAATGAAATATTTGTGATTTTACATCCCTTTGTGAAACATGTTTTATGAAAACCAAATTGTGCTTAAAACTAAACCATGTAAATGCAACCTAATTTCTTTTTGTTGTGAAATATTTGTGATTTTACATCCCTTTGTGAAACATGTTTTACGAAAATCAAATTGTGCTTAAAACTAAACCATGTAAATGCAACCTAATTTCTGTTCTGATTGTGTTTCTTGTGAACATACAATTAGATTATGTTAATATTATTACACGTTATCTTTTTTTTATCACATTGATAAACTTTGTATTCTATATTTTATAACTTTTTTGTTTTTATCGTAATATGTGTTAGTTATTCAGTTTAAAACCAATTGACTGTGCAATACCGCTACATGTTATTTTAAAAAGAACTTGTCACAATGGAAATCTTAATAATATATCAGCTCTGTTACACATCTAACCTGGTTAATGTTTGAACTAACCACAAACATTGTCAATCTATTTGTAAGAGATTAATGCTGAGTGCACACCAAACTGTTGTAACAACAACCTGATAAAATCAGCGCTAGTTCGCTGAATGGCTTTTTCAATGCACACCAAGTAGAAGTGATTATGTGGTGCAAATATCACTTCCCAGGTGTAACACATGCAGTTTACAAAACTGACTGTAGGTGGAAACTAACAAATAATTTGTGGATATTGCATAAAAAAACTAAAGAAAACAAACATAATTGTTCATTGCGTTAAATGTGTCCCAGAACTATTGACATGACATTGTGTCTGACCAAACTGTTAACTTTATTAACGTCATTTGCGCTAAAATCACCATAAGAAATTTATGGCGCACCCTTTTTATATTTTTGGCCTTAATCTCCTACTGAGAAAA
>JAUTCZ010055330.1:0-10466 GCA_032273805.1 Melanodrymia brightae | reverse complement strand
TGAAATATTAATCAAAGACGTACTATTTAACATTCCTGGTAGAAAAACACATGATTTAATTATTCAAACATACCTATAACACATATCAAGTGTCCTGTTACACCAATGACATAATTAGCATTTTACATGATTATATTTGATTGTATTAAAAAAAAAAAAAGCTAACATGCTCGCCAAACAATAGTTTCTTGTTAACAAGATATCTAATGTTCATATCATGCAAAAGTAAAGTTCACTGCGTCAACTTATTCCATTACTTATATAGCTTATGAAAAGTTCCACTTTCTGGAGAATGACTCATATGTCTTGTTTAATCTTGGTAGGTTTTTGGTATAACTTCATGGAAAAAAATGGTAAAATCATTTTTCCGATAATTTGGAGTTGTTCTGCAAAACATAATGTAAAACTACCACAATCAACTATGACCATCCCCCTTTAATGGCACCATGTTCATCATTAAACTGAATTAACAAATAACAAAACACAATAGGCCTACCTTTAAGTCTCTGTGCATCAATCCTTGTTTATGAACATAATCTACAGCACACACAATTTGAGTGAATATATCGAGAATAATAGGTCTGTTTCTGTTGAGAGTGTTCGCATTCAACCAGTCCTTCAAAGTTTCTCTCTTGCAAAGCTGCATCTGAATGTACAGGTACAACTTGGGCTTCCACACTGTTGTCTGCCTTTTAATACCAGACGGACGGATATTTTGAAGAGATTCTTTATCACCGGAATGATTTGCAGAAGTATTTTCGGAACCATTTTCAACAAAGATGCAACTATTTTGACTACTGGAACCACTCTTGTCCCTGCAGCCAGAGTCCTCGAACACAATGCTAAAAGAGTCACTTTTCTCTGTTGGTTGTTCCTTGGCATGTTTTTGATATGGTGCAAACGGAACATCACTTTTCTCAAATGAATCTGTTAGATTATTATTCGTTTCAGTGTCAGAATTTCTGAATTCAATGCTAAAAGAATCACTAGTCACAGAGTTATTTTGTTTCAGTAAGTTTTGCTTTTGGGTATCAACCCCAACAAAACTGTATGATCCACTTTCATCAGTGGAAACTTCTCCATTGGAATGTAATGAAAAGCTTGAGCTCTCGCCTTGTCGTAAGCTGTTATAAACATCAAAGTTGTTATTAAGAATCAAGCCATCCTGCTTGTTTCCTAGAAGCTGTAAACATGGTTCCATTGCTTGGTTAGGTGGACATCTAGATATTGAAGACATATCTGTGCCAGTGTTACAAGGTGTAGGAGTCATGCATTCACTGTAAACACAAAATAAAGATTCCATTTTGAACGGTGTTTAATAGATTAACAGATTATAAAGAATTGGCTATTGCCAAGTACAGAAAGCAGTTCTGCAAATATATTTACCCGACGGACCAAAGGGAGGATATATACTGGATATTAAGGACAGAATCAGTTATTGTTTAGCAGTTATCTCCCTTTTGTCATCTTTCAATAAATTTTTGCTGAAGATATTCTGTCTGCACAAGCCAATGTTGTCAATAATATTTAAGCACATAATTTAATCAGTAAACTATTACTATCGATTCAATTTGTTGCTGGATGTGCTATAACTATTACAATATTGATGAAAAAGCTCAATATTAAACTTTATGATTAATTACTAGTATATTTAAATGTTCACTTTTAGTTCGTACCTATCCTCATACTTTTTGTCAAGTTCCTCCTGCCATCCTGGTGGAGGAGTTTCCACCCAGGCATGGAAGAACCTCACAATGCCAACGTGGTCAAGTTTGGCCAACGCCTTCACTTCTCTGAGTACCCGTTCTTTAGAACCTTCACTGCAAATATTGATAACATGCATTAACTTACATGTATGTTATACATATACTTTAGATAACAAAAGAGGATGTGCGAATAAGATTTTCATTTCTCTAATCAAATGTACCCATCTAACAATGCAGTCCACAATAAGCTGCATTTGATAGTAGGCCCCTACTGCTCGAGGAACAATACGACCCAGCACACAAAATTGTCCAATGTATAATAGTGTCCAGTGCGTTTACAGACAAATATACAATACTGTCCAATAAATAATTACATCCAGTGCATTATGGAACATATTCAGCTAACCACAAGAATGAAAGTTTTTAATTTAACACAAGTGCATCTTAATGCCCTACAATTTGACTGAGTAAAATACTCTACTGATGTTATTTATAAAGACAGAGAATATTAGGCAATTATTAAGCTCTTATCACATAACATCTATTAATTACGGTACCTGTTTGGAATACAAATCCTCTTAACCGCGTAACACTGGTCATCCACGTGATTTTTCGCCTCAAAGACGATGCCAAAGCCACCCTTGCCGAGGCAATGAAGCAGTTCAAAGTCTGTCAAGAATCTAAAAAAATTATTAAAAAATTATTCACGGGTTTTTCAATAAGGGACCATGCTTAAATGTCAATATGTTTAACAATGCGAACAAAGTTCAGAAGCGGGGGACTGAGTAAAAGTAAAGTTCGGATTGCTTTTCATGTAAAACATCGGTCTGCAGTTGATCAATGTTTTATTTTTGGAGTACAAGGGGGT
The DNA here is from genome assembly GCA_032273805.1 of Melanodrymia brightae. Classification (NCBI taxonomy): domain Eukaryota; kingdom Metazoa; phylum Mollusca; class Gastropoda; order Neomphalida; family Peltospiridae; genus Melanodrymia; species Melanodrymia brightae. The sequence continues at coordinate 7,892 of JAUTCZ010055330.1, read as the reverse complement.
TGGGGATGGGGTCACACAAAATCTTAATTTTGTTCGGTTTGTAAAACACATTGACATTTATGCTCCATCCCTAAAGTTAAATCTGTTAATACTCCGACCTCTTGTCGAGAAAAGTTGGTAAGGTGAATAGCCAATTATTATTTTTCATAGCACAAACAGGAGTAAACTAACAATTTACATCTGAATGAAATGAACCCTATTGAGTATTACCTAACAGTATACCGTACATTAAATTAAAATAAATTAACATGCAGTTACAGGGTTCATTCAAACAATTGTACTACATTTATGTTAAAGACACAGCTAAAACATCACATAATTGTTCCGAAAATTATTATGGATAGACATATCAAGAAAGAAAATGAATATCTAATTTGATATTTTGACATTTACCTAGAAGTATATTCATTGGCTTTCTGTACTTCTGGTGAGTTTGCATAAAAGTCTACTCTAGGCAAGGAATCAGTCTTTTCCAATCCTATACTGTCCTGCAAAAACGTTCAAATTAAATAAATATACATTGTGTATTTATGTTAAGATGTACAAATATGTAAAATTACTCAAAACAAGGCTAGATGGCAGGATCTGGAAACACATGATTTCAATACCAAGTTTCTGTAATATATCATATTTCAACATGGCAGACAATAGTTACAAGAGGAAATATAGAGCTCCAATATACGTAAAAAAAAAACATTTACCCTGAAGAATGCTTCTACAATGAATTTTTCATGCTGACATGTTTAACTATAATTTTGAGATTAACTCACGCCCACATAAAAAATAAACAAAGTCAATTATTTCATTAATCTTTGAATCATAATAGCATAACATAAGCAAACACCAAACTATCATCGTATATCTAAATGCGATTACAATGTGTAACAGTTGATAATGACTTTTGTTTGGTTGTGAATAGTATCATTTTAAAGTATGCAATTATTTGACATCGTTGTCTTAAGTTAGCACACAAAGAAGTTGCTAAATCTGAGGTTGGGTTAAGTAATTTTTGGTGTGCTTCCATCAGAAAACTGTTCAAGCACACCTGTCATGTGCATAACCTCTGACTTCGCCAGAGTTCTGTCCACGACAACCCTAACCCTAAGCCTAACTCTGAGTTTGAAGATCACTTAAATACATGTCGGCTACTAACCTGTTTATTTGCATAACCTTCGGAATGATCTCGTTGGTACTTTGTTATCAAAATGTGGACCACAATGGACGTCACAACACTTATTAAGATCACTTCCTTCCTGAAAATGCAAACACACTGAACTGGGATTCACAATGGATAGCAGCATTCATAAAGTTGTCATTTGATAATTTTTGCATATTTCAATTACTTGGTATCAGCCTTCAATACCGTTTATATAAATGTCATATTATCAAATATTTTTTAAAATTTCCAATTAGGAAATGGCAATTTAAGGAATAACAATGCTGAAGTCATTAATTTTGTTTATCTTTGGATTCAAATAGTACTAGGGGTGACAGAAACACAAGATAGAGTGAGCTTTCTGCCTACCACCAATTCCAGAGTGAGACCGGAAGAACCATGTCCATCATGCCGGACAGCGCAGCATCACTTTCATTAGGAAGCTGTTCAATCTCAGGCCATGGTGTAATGTCAGGATACAGATAGTAGCCGTTGTCTGTAAACACAAACATTTACATGTAAATATATAGTACAGCAGTGAAGTCAGTAAGGGATTACTTCTCACGTTTACAATATTAGATTTAATTCAACTTTAATTCTTCATTAGTCCACCTTATGTGGAGGAAATATTGCTCAGTGGTGAGGTTTGGATTGTTTTCTTATTTAGCTGTGGAATTCCTTGATGAGTTTTAAAAAAGCGTGTTCTTGCTCAGTGATTTAAGATTTGATACCTTTTTTCCCAGTGCCCCTCTGCATACCTGTAACTAAAGATAAAATATAAAGTTTGTTTGTTTAACGACACCACTGTAACACTTTAATTATTGATCAGCAATTATTGGGTGTCAAATGCACTGTTACATTGACACTTGGTCACAGAGGAAACCTGCTGCCGCCACATAGGCTACTGTTCTTTGAATAACAGCAATGGATCTTTTATGTGCACGTTGCCTCAGATAGGAAAGTACACACCATGGCCTTTCATAGACCAGTCGTGAATCACTACATGTAGATGGAATGTGAAATAACCCACTGATTCCACTGAGGAGGATTGATCTGTTGACCTATCGAACCTCAGGCAGACGCTCTTGTGCTGAGCTACATGTACGCCTATAACTAGGATTGTTAGATTGTGTACTCAATATGTTAATAAAATCCACAAAAGACCACATGACATTACTTACCAAATGGATAATTTTCATGCCACACAGTTAGGGAAGTCGCAGTTTTTGGGTTTTCGGAATCAGAAGATTTGAAATCTATCATTGAGATTCTACCGTTCTTCATTATTGGTGTCCTTGATGGAGCTTTGGAAAAAGGAGAATAATATTAATAGTTTCATCTAATTAACATCAAATCCCTACACAGGTATGGAATTGTGTTTTATGCCACCCAACCAATTAGTATCTGTCATAATAGAAAATGTAACCATGTATTACCAAATATCACATTTCTTAAAAACAATTAAATTAAAATATAAAATTGTTTCCATATCCAGGTTGTCTTTATCAAGTTTAAATGTACTATCTCTACACAATCCTGAAATTACAAATGCATATTAATGCACTTTATTATTTTTACCATGATGTTCAGTCTGCCATTTTGTTTTGTCTTGTAAATTTACAAACTGTCGGGAGCGTTCTTAACATAGGCACTAGCCTATTGACCAATCCCACCGCCCACAAAAGACGGAATAGATATTATTTAAATTAGTCAAATATACCTGTATTAAGGTACGGCCGCCAGCTGATTCGAGGGAGAGGTCGATTGGGAGAATTCTGTGATGATTTTTTCAAGGCTTCGGCCACTTTCTCCTGCATTCGTTGTGACTGTTGAACATACAGCTGACTTTTATGCATTCCTGTAAGTGAAATAAATTAGAAAATAATTACATATAATAAGTCTGCACATTATGTTCTTGAGTACTGAATTTTTATGGATGACTGGGTTGGCCGAGTGGTTATAGTGTTAGACAGTCAACTGCCATGTGAATTGGTGCAGTACATTGTAGATTCGAATCCCACTTTTGGAGATAAACGTTTTTTCATTTACATCAGGATCACATGACGAAGGCATGCAGCCAGCCACAAGAAAATTAATTTGCGTATAAACAGAAGTTTGTCTACACAATTGCATACATTTATTATATGACTACGAATAACAACAGAAATGTCACAATGACATTATATTATGTAAAACTGTTCAATCTACGACATACAAATCGATCGCCGAAACTTTCGGATGGTTAATACGCAGTTTAAGATCATGCTATTGTCGGAAACTTTTGCTGCAAAACATGGTGAGCGATGGTCTGTAACATACAAGAACAAATATTAAAGTACTCACCCACATACAACAATGGATCTTCATGAATTCCATGCTCATTTTCTGGCTGGAAGCTTGATAACGCAGGAACGTGGTGACTGTCAAACAAGCTAATTGCTTTCAAAGCGCCATCTTGTAACAACCAAGCATTAGCAACAGGACTGGAAAACTGAAATCAATTACATACCATACACTGTATGTAAATACATCTGCACATGTGCATGTATATGTAAAACCAGTGCCATATCCGACAATTTTGTTTGATGAGCAACTAACATGTTTTAAGTATGGTTTTTTTTGTAAATGTTACAGGAGACGCTAAGAACTAATTCGTCAAAAAGTACATAGAAAAAGATCCATTGTTGCTAATCATAAAAGTGTAGCCTATGTGGCAGCAGCAAATTTATTCAGTAGATAAAGCATCACAATTACCATTTACCTAAGAGGGGTTGAAGAAACAATGTGGGCGATGAATTATTTTTGTACATAATTTGTAAGTGCATACAGTTATGTGAATTTTGACCTGTTAATGACTAAAACCAGCTTGTTAAGTGTAAAGTTTCTGTGTTATGCAAACACAGCAATATAGTGTCGTCGCCACACAAAACCAGTAATTTACTAGTTGATTATTATTATTATTAAGTTGTTGTTTAAGGACACCCCAGTACGAAAAAAGACATCGGGTATTTGGTGTCAGTACAAGTTGAAGTCAGCATTTTGCAATAATCTGACTTTGTTGCCTCAGAGAAGATCGAAATAGAAGCAAATTCCATTCAACTTAAAATTTGTTGTTCAGTCGCATGACAAGAAAGTATAGAAATTACATATAGGTGATGTTACTAAACTGACCTTGTGTTGCCAGAGCACATTGGAAGAATCGTCAGGACTTAAAGCAACCACCATTCCTTCAGGTACCATGATCTTCAAAAATCCTTCAAAATCGTTGTCCGTGCCCTTAGTAATCTCTTCACCTACAAGAGTAACTTAATTATAAAATCTGAATTCACAGTACCTGTGTGTAAAAAATGAAATGTTGAGACAACACCTATGAGAACAGGATATATTTTAAACATAAAGAGAAGAAAACTTGAAATTGTTAGATGAAAACATGCACTGCTTAACACATAGAGATGAAAACTGGATTTATTTTAAACATAAAAAGATTAAAAGTTTAATTGCTTAGATAAAAACTTGAATTGCTTAAAACCAAGATGAAAACGATTTATTTTTATAATAAAGAAATTTGAATTATTTTAAACATGAACAAATTAAAATATGAATTAGTTTACATGCAACTATGAATTGAGACGAAAACTTGAAATATTTTAATCATAAAGAGAAGAAAAGATGAACTGTTTAGATGAAAAGTTGAACTGCTTAAAACAGAGATGAAAATCATTTATTTATATCATAAAGAAATTTGACTTGTTTAAACACGAACAATTAAAATATGCAACTTTGAATTGAGACGAAAACATGAAATATTTTAATCATAAAGAGAAGAAAACTTGAATCATTTTAGATAAAACTTTGAATTGTTTGCAACATATAGAAATACATTAACAAAAATTGTTTTAAAGATAAGATGGTAAGACATAGACAAGAAACTAACCTGAAGGATTGCACACTGTTACTGTGATACCATCATCATCGTCAACAGAAGAAGACATGTTAGTGATTTGAGCTTTGTCTCCATCCAATAATTCCACTTCATGTCTACCCACACTAAAGTTCCACCTGAAATACACTGGTCAGTCATTTTCATTCCAAAACCAGACGTACATACATAATAACTTTAATCATTGCTGTCTTCAAAATGTACTGCAGCAAACAGCAATTTATTGTTGTCGTTAAAAACACTTGGAGCTCCACGGTCAATTCCTGATAATCTTTACCTAATATTCAGAAAACTTCAGGAAGTAGAACATCTGAGGTTTAACAAGGATTTTTATACTTTTATACATATGTGTATAGTGCATGTATGATATAAACTATCCATTTCACTAATGACACATACAGGTACATGTCTATACATGTACGATATAAACTCACTTCTCCGTGCCCAGTCTGGCATCAACAGCACGGACAGTTTGTGTACTGCGAGTCACAACCAGAATATCTTCTTCAGTAGTGACATCATTGTCTCCTACGTAATGACATCCAGCCATTGTGCATAAATACCGCACCTATAGTGAAGGGAATATCAGTTGTAAAAAATAACCAAATACATGTAGGCCTATATACTTTGTTTGTTTAATGAAACCGCCGGAGCACATTGAATAATAATTAGAGATTTATGGATGGGAAACATAAATGTAGTTATTTTGACACATGATCTCAGCAAAAAGACATCTGCTGTCAATAGGCTACTCTTATCGAATAACAAGTTACCTTTTATAACCACTTTCACACAAATTTACTTTGATGTACATGTAACAGTACTAGAATTGATCCAATGAACTCATGTAAATGCCGTCAAAAATTAATGTCATCTTACGATATGGGCCTCATTACCTCCAGACCATAATTATTTTATACATCACTGCCTAATAGCTTACATGTAGTTCAGGCTTGAGAGAGATCCAAAACGAAACATTTTAAAGTAAATATAACCCACAGCATGGAGTGTATTCATGACTAGTCACTAAATGCACAATGTTCCTGAGATATCTAGAGGGGTGCAGGTGCATGTTCCTTTACACACATTTTTATCTTTGGATGATCTCAAATGTGATTTCCAAGCACATGGAAAACAAAATTATACCTTAGATGAGTCTTTGTGAATCAAACAAATAAAAAATAAAATAAAATAATACTTATACTTTCAAACATACAGCAGGGAGCAATTTGTTTTTAAAATTGGGATTACCAGTTTTTCCTACTGGATGGAGAATGGCAAAGCAACTACTGGAATTTGATTAGCACTTTTATAAAATAAGTAAACATATTGCATCGCGATCGCAAGATTTTGCATCGCGGACCCGGCCATATTGCAGCCTGTACAGGTAACCCACCTGCACAACTTGCTATATTATATACACTGTCGATAACTGTAGCACATGTACCTGTCCTGAATTTGCATCAATTCCATACGTCCGTATGTCCTTCCCTCCAACCATCATTGTGTTGTCGGAGAGTCGCAGGGTCGATGCTAGCAGTGTCTCCGCTGTCATGGGTACTGCCTCGATGCTGTCTCCATCATACTGGTACAAACCGCCATCTAAAGACGGAATTAGTCTTGTACTTACACCATCACGGGTGACCTGCAAACATGTAAAATTATAAACATGTAGACCGGTCTATTGAAATAAAAATATATTGTGCACGAGAATAATGTTCCTGGAGAAACAGCGACCAAAATTAATGGCTACCTCACAAACACAAAATATTGTATTGATTTTAGTAATACAGTCAAACATTGCTATATAGATTCAGACCACCTGTGGGACTTAATGAAATTATTCCTAATAGTGAGGTGGTCTGACCATATCACTAAATAGGAATATATTCTGCCCTGTGTTCAATAGCAAGGGCGTTCTGCTTCTGAGACAAAACGTTTTGACACCGATATTTGCACCTACATTGAATGAATGTGATGTGATAATACACGATCGGTACCAATCACATAGTTCCAGAGCGCTCGCGCTATTGAACGTAAGGCTGGGTTTTTTTCAAATAGTAGTCTTTATAACTTGGGTTGTCTTAGAACTGGGGTGTTCTTTAGGTGGATTTCCTTTGTACACTGTCACATACCTCCATCTGCCCAATACTTGAAGATAACAGTGGCCTTATGTCAGCCTGGAGCGACCACTCTAATTTGCCGTCATTACGAACATTCAGAGCTGATACTTTTCCATCCAAAGTACTCACGAGCATCAGGAATCTAAAACAGATATTAAATATTTAGCTTACTGATCACATATTACATGTACAGTTCAAACACATTGCAATGTGGAAAAAGTAAACAAAAAGGGTTTGATCTTAAAGAGGATCACTCACAAGTTTTGTTGTGAAGAGCGTGATCACCTGACGATGAAGAAAAGTGAGTTATAACTTATATACAATTAACCTTTATGTTAGAACAGAAAACACTTACACTGACCTTTTTTTATCTCCATAATTGCATACATTTATTGAATGATTATAAACATCAACAGAAATAGCAAAATGTCATATTACCTAAAATATAATATGCAATTACAAAACCAGGGTATAATCTAGACCATTTTTCTAGGGTCCCTTTTTGGAAAATTGGGAACAAATAACGCATTAGCAGGCCTTGACGTAAGCAAAATTTATCGTAACCTATCGACCGGTTACGTTAAAATAGAAGACCATAACCTATAGGTTACGACTCGTTGACGAAAATGTCAACCAAAATCGTGACGTCATGCTAAAGATTGAAGTTGCTCCG
>JAUTCZ010055319.1:0-10468 GCA_032273805.1 Melanodrymia brightae | reverse complement strand
TCTGTGACCATGTGCCAATATAACCATGCGTCTGACGTCCAATAACCGCTGATTTATAATCGATGTGTTTCTAGTGGGGCGTCGTTAAATAAAACTAACTTTACTTTACTTTACATTGCAAGTGTTCATTTTGATTTAATTTCTGTTAATAATCATCGTAATTAGACAGAATGATAATGAATGAGTAAAATAAACTCCTCGTGTCTTATGATGTTATAATTCATCCAGGGAGTGGGGCATAGCTCAGCGGTAGAGCTGCTTTCGGCTCGATTAGTCAAAAGAACTGTCCTCCTCAGGAGACCCGTAAGGTTAGTTCCCATTCCAACCACTGATTTTATTTTTAGTTCTGTTATTTTTTGACGCGTTTGACGAACTAGTCATGGATCACTGGTTGAAATGGGGAAATAACTCTGAGGAGGATTATTCCTTCATCCTCTCGAATCTCAGGAGAACGCTCTAGATTTTATATTCAGAATTGCACACATAGTTTGAGAACTTGATTTTTACTGACAGCTATTGTGTGTGTGTTTTGCAGGACCAAGGCGTTAGTTTTGGAGTTGTTAGCCGCAGTTTGTCTTGTCAGTGATGGTCACGAGATAATCCTTTCGGCTTTTGACAATTTCAAAGAGGTAAAAGTTTCAATCACTTTTAGAACTAAAACAAAATGTGTGTGTGTTTCCAGTTTCCTGACCGACCCTAATTTTATGCCGTACTCCTCTAAATGTTTTAACAAAAAAAAAAACATTTCAGGCGGAAAAAAGAAATCCAACATAGCTACCCTATTTTTTCAGATAAATCCGGAATCACACATTTTATTTTTTTAGGTCTTATTGTGGGACAATCTGTAAAGATTATTGAATGCGTGTGAGGAGCATACGAAAAGTATAAAATGAGTTTGTGAGTTATTCTCAGAGTGACAGCGAGGGTTATAACACAATTGCCAAACGATTTTCATTATTTTCTTTCCAACATCACGTTATACTAGCATAATAATTTTTTTATTATCGACATATTAAAAATGATTTGTTTTGACATTGAAGTACAAAATGTATGCGATAACACATAGATCTTTTTACATGATTTCATATAAAGTAAATTAATGTCTTTTTTGTGATTAAAAGTTTGGATTACAAATTTTGGGTGTTCAGTCTTTTATATTTTATTTACCAATTTTTTTCAGTTGTCATTTTTGTTTACCATATAATGTTATGAATTAAAATTAGTTGTATCCAATGTGTATTGCACTCTAATTTTAAAAGATCTGTTATTGTACAGTTTAAAACCTGGGCCCGGTTGTTCGAATCCTGGGTTAACTTAACCACTGGTTAACACTCCTTAACCCAAGGTTGGCTAATCACAGGTTTAATGCTGGGTTAGGGTATATTTAACTCATAGTTAGCGATAACCAACGTTCGAACAATGCAACTTTTAATCAGTACTTAAATTTAACTCATGATTAGGCACTTAACTCAGGGTTAGCGCTAACCCAGGATTCGAACAACCGGACCCATGTTTTCATGTTTATACTATTATAGACTACGTTTTTTTTGTGTGTGTCAGCATTAGTTTGGTATGTTAATATGTCAGTTAAACATTTTTGTTTCAGATGTGTGGAGAAGGACCACGGTTTGAAACACTAATGGATTATTTCAAAAATTATGAAGAATTCCACATAGACTTTATGGTAAGTGTCCATCACTAATACATCAACGGCTATGGTTTGTGATATCCTGACAGAAAGTGCATACTTGGAACGCGATGTAGCTTATCGCAAGAGCGTCCCACTTATGTTTGATAGGTCAAAGGATTGATCCTCTTTGACAGTAGACCTTTTCTAACCAGTTATCCATGATTGTTATGTCGAAGACCATAGTGTGTGCTAACCTGTCTGTGCACTTAAAAGATCCCTCACTGTTGGTAAGAGTATCCTATGTGACGACGGGTTACCTCTAAGACCATATGTTGATATAACCACATGTTTGACATCCAACAGCCACTGGTTACTAATTTATATGCTCCAGTGTTGTTGTTAAATAGACCAACTATATATTTTTAATTTACTACAGTATATTATAAAAGATTACTTGCTGCAAATTAAGGGAAGAATGGTCCTGATTGGTAACGGGTAATGTGGTTTAACGCCTTCTCCATCCAAAGGATGTTGTAGAGGATGCTGAAATTGAGAAATCGCACTGACCATGGCCAGATCATCCTCTTAATCTCAGATGGTCCAGATTATACCCTGTGTATATATTTCTTTCACATAAATGTGGTTTTCTTTCATTATGCAGGTAGCATGTATGCAGTTCATCAACATCGTCGTACATTCTGTGGAAAACATGAACTTCCGCGTGCATCTGCAGCACGAGTTCACCGAGATTGGGCTGGATGATTATTTGGAGGTGATTATCATTACTTCAGTGCATTGTGCACACCTATATTAATGCTTGCTAAGTGTTTATTTATTTATTTTATTCACAAACTAGTTTGAATGCATTTTTGTCTCGATAAATTTTCTTTAAAGTTCCTTCAGTTTTTTCACTGTATTGCATTTTTAAACTAAATGCAATGTAATATGAGATATAAACTTTTACTTTAAAAAATAGAATTTTATTGCTTTTTTCAAAATTAGTATAAAAAACATTTTGTGAACCTATAACTACACATTGATATCATTACAATATTATTTTGCAATATTACATTTTTAAACTAAATGCAATGAGATGTAAAATGTCTATTAACTAACCTGTAATGCGACTATTTATAGAAATGACATCACACGGAGAGTGATCGGCTGGCCGTACAGGTGCACGCGTACCTTGACAACATGATAGATGTAAACTCTTATTAACTAACCCGTGTAATACAATTATTTACAGAAATTACGTCACACGGAGAGTGATCGGCTGGTCGTACAGGTGCACGCTTACCTTGACAACATGATAGATGTAAACGGTCTTATTAACTAACCCGTGTAATACCATTATTTATAGAAATTATGTCACACGGAGAGTGATCGGCTGGCCGTACAGGTGCACGCGTACCTCGACAACATGATAGATGTCGCTCAGTTACTGGAGGATTCAGAAACGAAGACTGAAGCGCTTGAAAAAGTGGCAGAGTTAGACGATGAGGTTTCACACGTAAGTTACCCAATAGTATTTTAGACGATGAGGTTTCACACGTAAGTTACCAAACAGTATCTTACAGTTCGGTAGCAAAGATTTTGAGCACAATTACAACAGGCGTAACGATATCCCTACTATCCATGGGATTTGGGTTTGTAAATTTTTAATGTCATTTTGCCCGATAGCTTGTATATAAAAAACAAAGCAAAACATTGGTTTTTAATTTTGTTAGGCAATAATTTGTTTAGTTAATCTACTACGTTACTTTCTTACTAGTTTTTTTTTATAGTCTAGTGAAATTTGAATCATGGCAAGTGAATTTTGAAATGCTAGAACTCCTGACTTTATTCTACAGTGTAATCTAATTTGTTTTGTACAGAAATGTTGCATTAATTTGCTACATGTACATACTGCTGTGATTGATAATGGAACTGTTTTGATCTGTTTCGTGTTTGATTTCCAGGTCAATGAAAGGTTACTGGATTTGGAAGAAGAGGCTTTACGAAAAACAGGTATATCTATAAATTCTTTAAAATTGAACATCACAATATGATGGAGCAAAAATTTAGTTAAACATTGATAGACAAGGTTGCATTGCAGTGGTTTGCACTCCATCTTGAGGTGATGTGGGATTTAGCTCAGCGCTAGAGCTTCCGCCAGTTCATCAAATGCTGTGGTATGTGCTATCCTGCCCGTAGAAAAACAAATGACCTCTTGCTGCTAAACAGTAATTGTAGCCTTTGTGGTGATAAAAGATTTCTTCTGAAACCATGTGTGTCAAAATAGCTGATGGTTATTAATCAATGTGCTTCAGTGGTAACTTTAAACAAATTTATCCTTTATCATACAGTGTAAGGATGTCAGATCTATTCTGCTTGTTGTAAATAACGAGTAGATTTTTCCTCCATCCAATCCCCAGTGCTGAAGACTGATTGTCAAATTCTGTGCTATATATACTATCATCAGTTTTCTTTGATGTTACTTACAGGTATTTCTCCATTGTTTTCCTTAAAAGTTTCATATATTACAAAATCTTGTGTGACAAGAGATATTTGTTGTTGTTCATTACTTAAAGAAATACAAAAAATTTCAGTTGAACTGGAGAAGCAGCTATCTGATGCCACAACAGAACTGGATCTAATGAAGGTAAGGATAGTATTTTAAACATGTCTACCTGTTAGTTTTTTTATATTTTACATAATTTACTTATACATTACAACCAGAACAAAATAAATTATTCGGTCACATATTTTGATGAATATGGATTTAGTCAAATAAAAGGGAGATAACTCTATAATCCGGTTATCAGCCATTAGCATATTTGGAGATCAAATATGTTGCGAGTATTTTCAAGACTGCTGCTTGCAATTAACGAATGGGTTATGATAGAACACGATTGGTACCAGTCAAATTATTTGCAAGTTCTTGCCATCCTAAATACACCTAACGTTTCCATTCCATTTGACTAGTACATGCTCCTTTTTCAAGGGAGATAATCCAGTGTTGAATTTGTTTTGTTAGGTTTGACATCGAGCTGGTTTCTAAAGCTGCTGTTATGTTGTAGTTTCATGAGAGATAACCAGACATAGGGTTCAAATTTCCATTGTAACTATTTTCACCAATTTCTTTTTATAATTATTTTTATTGCACTGTTTATTCAGAACATGGGTAATAAAAAAAAATAATAATTAAATTATTATCTCACAGGATGTAATGAAAGAGCAGGAATATGAAATGAATACGTTAAGACTAACGGTGAATGAAAAGGATGAGGAATCGAGGAAGCGACAGAGTATACTGGACGCCAAGATGCAGGAACTTGAACATCTACGAGTGCAAGTATCAGGTGAGAGTCGTCCAACAATAACAATCATCATTTTAGTTATGAGCGGGGCGTAAAACAGCGCAAGAGCGTCCTTGAGATGTTCTATATGTCAACGGATCGATTCTCAGTGGAACCGTTGGGTTACTTCCAATTCCAACTACTGATCCACGACTGGTTCATCAAAGGTGGTGTGTGCTATCTTGTCTGTTGGAAAGTGCTGTTATTCTAAGAAAAGTAGCCTATGTGGTGGCAGCGTGTTTCCTCTGTGACAACCAAGTGTCGATATAACTGCGTTTGACATCCAATAACTGCTGATTAACGATCAATGTGTTTCAGTGGTGTCGTTAAACAAACAAACTTTATCTTTTATGTGTGTTATGTACAAGTTCGGTTGGGATCAAGTCATGAATAGTGTGTGTTAGAAAGTTTTGAGGCCAGTAAGACTTAAATAATTTTATAAATATTTATGATATGATAAATTAACTTGATAATCCTTACACAACTAAGAAATATATGAAAGTGACTATAAAACAAATTGTTTAAAATAAGTTTTTATTAATGATGCATGTTGGTGCAATATTTGACGTATATTTAAAATCTTATGTCAAAGGAATGGTGCCGCGCACAAACTTTGATAACATAGCAAAGGGTAAGTCTTAAGTTTGTTCATGTTTGACACAAGAATTTAATTTATTTTTGTTCAAGAAAGGTTGATAATGCAAACCTGTTTGTAGTTATGCTAGCATGTAGAACAATTCCTACATTGTGTTATTCGACATAATTTTGACGTATATTAAAACATCTTAAAATGTCACTAGTAACTGGCGGTACAAAACCATGATATTTCCAAGAATTCATTGATCTGCATTACCATTCTTACCTTTTAGTAAAAATGACAAAATTATAGCTTGGGCATTACATATCTGACGTACGCCTGCGGCTCGATGGGTCAAAGGATCAATTATCGTCAGGGAACCAGTTGGGTTATGTCTCGTTCTAACCAGTGATCCATGACTAGTCTATCAAAGGCTGTGGTGTGTGCTATCTTGTCTGTGGGAAAGTGCACATAAAAGATCCTTTGCTATTATTAGAAGAACAGTAGCTTATGTGGTGGCAGTGGGTTTCCTCTGTGACCAAGTGTCAATACAACCGTGTGTTTGACATCTAATAACTGAACTGATTAATAATCAATGTTTCTAGTGGTGTCGTTAGACAAACAAATTTTATATGTTTTTACATATCTGACCATCTGGCGGACAAGTGCCATATAAATTCAGTTTCTGTGTCTTTTTTCATGCTGGTGTGTCGTTAAATTTTCATTTATCCAGTCTTATATGGTGATTTTTGAAACTTTGTAATGTCTTGTTCCATTCAATCCCGCCCGACCCATGATTTATTCTTCTTAAATATGACATTTCATAGATGTTTGAATTGCATGTGAACTAGAATAGGATTTTGTTGAGTGAGTTTGTTTTATTTGACTTCTTGCGTTCAATGTTTTTGCACTTAGTATTAACAGCTGTTCGATGTAAATTGATATGATGTAAATTGATATAATAGTGACGTAATAAATTTTACTCATTAAAAAAAACTTTCAATATTTAAGAATTTCGTTATACAGTAAAACTCCTAAACCGAACACACTTGGGATCAAGTAAAATGTTAGGTTTAGAGAGGTGTATTTTGTGATTTGCATTTTATTGTTGGAATTATTGCATTTGCTTTTATAACAAAATGGAAGGCTTCTTATTCAGATCAATAACAAATATATTAACATAATCACAGCACAAACAAGCCATTCCCCAGGAATTTTTTAAGGTGCTTACATTTTCAAAATTGAGCAATAATATTACAATTTTCTGTAAATTCCACGAGTAAAAATTATAAAAATTGTGCTTTATATATTGTACAGGTACACACTACTGAATTTAAGGCTCTTACTAAGCCATTATAATAAATCAAAGTGCTTACAATTACCTTAAAATGAATCAAAGCAATTACATAAACAGGTAAGTAGTAGGGGCCCCTTACGCCTTATGGCTTTGGGGAAACCTCTGACAAAAATTTACCATTGTACACCAGAGAGAAGTCAGTCTTAACTTATCGATTTTGGTATGATTTGTGTTGATTGGTAATTCTGAAGTATTTTTTGTGTGATAAATATAATTTGTCCTTGATGTGGACAGTAAACCCCACATGATAATTTGAGAGGTGCCTTCCAGAAGTTATAACAAATACAACAAAGCCTTCTCTTTGTTAATTAATACACCTTTATTAATACTGCATATCCTCCGTCAGTAATCTAATAATCTCTGCATCATACTAAATCACATTATAATTTGTATACTTCAGAGATTGTAGCGTAGCTCAGCGCAAGAGTCTGCCTGAGGTTCGATTGATCGATCCTCAGTGGACCCATTGGGTTATTTCCCATTCCAACCAATGATCCACGACTGGCTCATTGGTTACTAATCTTGGTATGCTGTAGGCTGGATCTAAATACACTAAGCTGGCTCATAGGCATGCTATACTGGCTCATAATCATAGGTTACTAATATTGGTTAGTGCTCTCTTTGGTTGCTAATCTTCTTTGGTTACTAATTTTGGTATACTGTAGTCGTGCATTGTTACTGCAGATGGGATACCAATGACAGAAATGGGTCTTTGTTTAACTTACTAACATTATAGATCTAAACGTAACAGTTTGGTAACTACAAACAAATCACTAATTGTCATCTAATTCATTACTCTGTTTTTTTTCTTCTACAGATGATCCAGGAGCTCCAGGCCTACCACCTGCAGCCATTTCCATGCCAAAATCAATTTCCCCACCACCACCACCACCTCCTCCCCCACCTCCACCTCCTTCAGGAGCCCCTCCTCCTGCACCACCACCACCACCAGGAGCTGGAATACCAAATGTTTCAGGTAGGTTATCAACTTAATTTATTGTAAGTTCAGCGCAAAGGATCGATCCTCCTCAGTGGACCTGTTGGTCTATTAACTGTTCCAGCTAGTGATCCACGTCTGGTTTATTAAAGATCAAAGGATGTTGTGTGTGCTATTTTGTCTGGAGAAGTGCGCATAAAGACCCCTTGCTGTTATTTGATAAGAGTAGCCTATGTGGAGGTAGCACATTTCTTCTGAGAGCATGTGTTGACATAACTGAGTTTAATATCCAATAGCCACTGATGGTTGATCAATTTGCTCCACTAGTGGCGATAAACAAACCAACTTTTAAAAATAGTTTTTAAAAAATAAAAATAAAATATATACATTTTAGCATATTACATATGGTAAAAGTGACACATTGCTCCATCTGTGGGTTGCATTTCAGTTCCACTCCACAAGGATTACAATTGTATTAGAAGATTTTATTCCACATCATCTACAGATTTATGTAAACTATGTGTTTATATCTTTCAGCAATGACAATACAATGTAAGATACAAACAAAATACTGCCTACCAACATTTTTATTCCACATCATCTTCCTATCGTGACAGATTTGTGTGAATAACGTGTTTTTATCTTTCAGCAATGACAATAAAACGTAAGATACAAACAAAATACCGCTTACCAATTCTAAACTGGACTCCTCTGAAACCCCAGCAAGTCAAAGGAACCATATTTTCTGATTTGGACGATGAAAAATTGTATGAGGTAATTTGCAATTAGTTCATTCAATTTATAGTAAATGTGGTCATTTTTATTATAAAACAATTAAAAATAAAATTGATGTTTGTCAAATTATATTGTTTCTAAAATTGTATTCTGAAGAAACAGAATAAGATTATGGCATAAATCTGTTCAGTTTTGTCTACATGGATAATAAAATCTATTTTTTACTTTGTGTTGCAGTTGATAGATTTTGGAGATTTTGAGGAAACCTTCCGTCTAGGTCCAGCAGGCCATCTCAAGAATTCAGAAAATGGAACACCCAAACTGTACCAGAAGAACAAGAAACCAGCATGTCTTTCCCTACTGGAGCCAAATAGGTTGCGTAATGTTGGTAAGCATCTCCGCTTCTTCAGTTTGGAGTTACAAATTTCACTGGTCATGATTGAAAAATCACAGTAATGAACTGTGCATACGTTACTAGAAATTTCAGAGTTTGACTAATGGGAGATTTTTGTTTTTTTCAGTACGTTAATCTAAGGCAATTACTGTATGTATATCCTGTTTATGATCTATCTAAGTTATTATAAGTAATTCTGACAGGTTAATTTGACAAGTAAAATGGGATGACGATCAAAATTGACTACTGATTGAATGACAAACAATAAATGATGAACACATGACTTGGACAGGATTTTACCGATTAATACAACATTTGTTGTTTGGGCTGGAGAGATGAACATTATATTTTGTTCACTTTTGGGTAGAAAAAATGTACGTTTTATACGCTTGTTACAATGTTGACTGATTTGTAAAACTGATTTATTCTGGTAGTACACTGTAAGATGTTTGTATTTTCTTTGCAGCTATTACACGACGTAAGATGGACATGACCAATGAGGAGATTGTGAAAGCAATTCACGGTGTTGATTTAAAACGACTCTCGCTCGATATGGTAGACATTATGCTGACTATCTTGCCAAATGACCAAGAGGTATAATCGCAGTATTACAGAATAGACTTGCCTGCTGTCACTTTATTTACTGTCTGTGACACAAAGATCTTATGTCAAACCACAGGTTTTCAATAGAAGAATAGATGTTAAAATTATAATAAAGTGACTTTTACACGTGTTAAATACTGTAAAACAGGTATTATTCACGTAGCATGTAATTTAGCCGCTAAATCAACGTGAATAATTATTAATAATGATTTTAATTGAGAATTAAACTATTTTTGGTTTGTAACGTGAAAAATTACAAATCGCTAAAGCGTGAAAGTTTACAACTTCAAATTTGAGCAGTTTTGTAGTTAACTGTATATGCAAAATTATATTAATACATTTTCTTAGATTAATGGCTGCCATCAAATACTTAATGTAGATATTTTCCCAAATATGCCAATTTTAATTTGAGAAGAAAAATTTGTTGGATAACCTAGTATAAACAATCTGCACGTGATGTTTTTCAGCATAAACTGTACCGTGAGTATGAGAGGGAGAAAAAGCCTGTAGATGCCCTCTCCGATGAAGACAAGTTTGTACTGCAGGTACGGCACATGTTACTATAAATGTAAAATCTTTGTAAGTCACAAATGAATTGCGATTTTGTGCAAGTTTCATATCTGTATGCACCATGAGAATATTTCATATAAAAATGTTTATATCTGAACACTGCTGTAAATGTTTAAAATGTGTAATTCCTATGTGAGTAGTACAGTGTATATATGAAAGTTCACAATTTGTATGAACATCTGTCTGAACAATGGGAAGAATATACATAATTTTCTTATCTATGAATCATGGAAACAGTATATATATATATATACAGTCGAACTTCGATAGCTCAAACTTCGATCTCTCGAAAACCTTCATTTCTCGAACTGATACGCCGGTCCC
>JAUTCZ010055308.1:0-10469 GCA_032273805.1 Melanodrymia brightae | reverse complement strand
CTACTTATCAATTTGGAGTAGCGGGTTTCCTCTCTCATACTAACACTAACTTCTGTCCTGGACAGGCAGTCGAGGCATCTGGACTGCGTGACCATGACAGACGTGCTTGAACCTATATTGGATATAAGCACGTAAATAGGTTATAACTAACTAAACTAACTAGATATAATTTTGTATACATAATATGCGCAAATTATACATTTTAAATAAAAACATAAGTACCATACATGCACATACATACACCTTAAATAAATGTGGGTGAGAGGAAGATAGGGATGTTTCTAAGTCGATATATTATGTTATTTAGGTTAATCTAGATTATATGCTATACCGGGTATCAGATAATTGCCATATATTGCATAGTTCCACATCGTTGACTATCATTTTAAATAGACAGTCTGTGATGTTTTAGACGTATACGTAGCTACACGGTAACACTAACCTTTGGTTTCGTCGGTGTAGTGAGGGAGAGTTGAAGGAAGTTGTCACTGGGTGAGAAGCTCTTGCTCACATACAAATTCGCCATCGTCTTACTACCCTGAAGTCGAGCCTAGTATCAAACAAACGAACAACATATCGAATTATTCAATGTTCACATAAGTCTCTAGAGGACGATGCGTGTTAAAGATCCTGTGCTGTTTATCAAAAAGATATATTATGTGGTGGTTCATAAACATATCGATTGGTTTACAAAATACACCCATGTGCATTCTTAATTATTTATTTCGACATAATTATACTCATACAACGTACCTGTATGTTAATGCTATTTGTCAACATATTATAACCGTGTGACGTATATCTATGTTATTGCTTTCTATTAACGAATTATACTCATTGTAATGTAAGTCTATGTTAATGATTTCCATCTACGTATTATACTTATGTAACGCTAATGATTTTGTCACTGTATTATAGTCCATTTCACGTACCTCTATTTGAACGCTTTCTGGCAACATGGAATATACATGCACCATACCTCTATGTTAATGTATTACGTAGCTTACTTTAAATTAATTGTTGCTGTCAACTTGTTATAGCCTTGTAAGATATCTCTATGTTAATGTTTAAACTCATACTGATTCTAAAGTGGCATGGCAACGCAAACCTTTAAACCGTTACAAGAAAGTGTTCGGAACAATCAAAGTGATTGTTCATGACTGTGATTTGTGCTGTGCGAACATGGTATTGTTAGAAGATTTCATATTTGAATCGTGGTAACATACCTCTAGGCGAATGCTTGATGCTTCTTTTGGTATTTTGACTTTCAGGGTGATGATTCCTCGTTTACCAATGGAGTACCATTGTGACGGCAGATTTAAAGTGTCATACTGGTTAAAGAACCTCGGTGTAAAGAATGGCATTTCTATTGGATCCAAGATATTTGTCGCGTTAATTTTTTTACCACTTCGTAAAAACTCTGGCTTGTGTGGTGCAGCTGTTGTTGTTGTTGTAGTGGTGGTGGTCGTCGTGGTTGGACGTAACACATCGTAGAAAACAGTGATGTTCACTCTCGATTTTACATCCAGTGGCAACAAGGTGTCGTCTTGGTACGAAACTTTAAGCTGAATAAATAGTTTAATTAATACTCTATTAGTGTCTCGTGTACAATAAATAACTAAAACAGATGGAAATTTTTTAAAGGTATTTTATAATTATTACATCCATTTCATTAAGTGCACTGATCAAGATTTAACACAACTCGTTAAGTTTCAGTTTTTAAGATGGATGTGACAAAACTTTCACTCCCAGCGTTAACATTATCATTTTGGAGTTGTCGATGTCGGGTGGGTGGCACTTAGGTTTAACCCGTCTTAGGCATGAATCTGTTACTTAGATTATTAGTGCAGCAGAGTAGCAAACCAATTGTGCATGCTATGGTACACGCATCAAATTTGACACTATGATTCTGTATACCATAACGATAAGACGGTAATATGTTTACGTGCATTGTTTTCACTTTCAATTAGTTTATTGACTGCTGAAACATAGATGATGTCTTGGTTGAGGAGCCCTGATTCAACATCTTACAACTGTGTTCGTCTTGCAGTAATATGGGGAACATGATGGCAAATAAGTATGTCTTTGAACACTTATACAAAACAACACACATACGCACGTACACACACACACACACAAACACACACACGCACGCATACACATACACGCACTCATACACATACACATACACGCACTAATACACATACACGCACTAATACACATACACGTACACGTACACGCACTCATACACACACACGCGCGCGCTCGCGCATACACACACGCACGCATACACACGCGCACACGTCCACATAAACACATACATACACACATCCATACATGCACATAGATACACTTTCGTTCGCTTTCATACTAGATATACATATTCAATGGGTACATAGCAAATGTTCATAGATAGTACAATGTATAATTATATTCACATTTAGCAATTATATGCATATTCAACATGGACTACTAAGAAACCAGCGGATGAAACATGAATTAAATATTTAAAGCGAATACTCACATAAGCTGTATAGATAAGACCAGGTTTGTAGATTCTCGGAGAAAACTCCATCCAGTTCATTTTCTTATCTTCTTGATAGAATTGGCGATTTACAGTGGCAGACATAACCCGACCAGATTGAGTCTCTGTAACGTTGGCCTCGAAGACTACCGAGCGATAGCTCAAACGGATGTCTGAGATGGTTTTTGGAGTAGACATGTAATCGCCTTCCAGTGCAAGACTGCGTATATCAAATGCCGTCACTGTAGCAGTCGCCTCACCTTTCTTCATCTGCAAGAGAGATACAGTGAATTATGTGTCACATTGGCGTAGTACGATGAAGTGTGTTTGTTTAACGACACCTGCCTTGCGTTCAATAGCGCGGGCGTTCTGCTACCGACACAAAACGTTTGTAACCGGTATTTGCATCTGATATAAATGAATGTGATATGATAGTACATGATCGGTACCAGTCAAATTGTTTGTGTCGGTAGCAAAACGCTCGCGCTATTGAACGCAAGGCTGGCGTAGTACAATCACAAAAAGTTGGGGATAATGAGTGAACATTTTAAAATCTTAAAACTGTGGGCACATTGTATTACACACCCAAGCCCACTATTCTACGTAACTGAATGTATAACGTAGAGCGGGATTCGAACCCAGCCGTAAGCCAGAAGCGTTAACCACTATACACCTATAGGAGGCCGGTCGTCTATAATTATACAAGTGCATGACTATATTAAATATACCTGCAATTTAATTTCTCTGAAAGGATTTTTTGCCTTCTTCCGCCACGATCCATAGTAATAGGCAAGTCGATATCTGAGTGTCACGCTTCCATCCACCGGCTGACCAAAGGTATACCTATTGAGACAGAATAAATCGCTAGTCAGTATCTTATAATTATAACTCAAACCGATGTTATTATGTACATTGTAATGATTAATGTGTCTTACTCTTATATCCGCACAAGTGTAACATATTTCTGTCTAATGGAGCATTTCTTTATTATTACAATTAAAATATATACTTAAATTTTATTGCTTTCAATATCAATAATTATAATTATGTATATCCATAGCGTTTCTGGTCATCCAAATGGTTATAATAGCTTATACTGTGTACTTTTGCCTGAAATGATTTGTCTCATTACAAATTTTTGTAGACAAAACTCCAAGGACCATACTAAGCTACTATAAACGCATTGGGCATACATATATTGTTATTGTATGCAAAAGGATGAAAGTAAAACTATATTTTAATAATTAAAAAAAACTTTCCATGATCCAGAAATATGCTAGAAATACCATTATATGCCCAATCACGATAGCACTTATTTTAAAACTAGGCATTGTGCCTTTAAGAAATATATTCAATCAATCAAAATCAATACATAATAATATTTACTTACTTGGCTGTAATTTTCACTGGGATGTTCGTTGTCTTGACCGTAAGCAGAGACGAAACTTCTATGTTAGCTTCAAATTTCGGTAACACTGAAAAACAAGCGTCAAACACATTGAACTTGATTTGCTTGTTGGCGTAATTGCTTAAAACAAACTTTAACACATACAGATTGCGTATTCGGATGAGTGTATTGTTAACAATCTGGCCTAAATGGCGCAGTTACTTATACACTCAATAGCCGATGCTTTTTTTCGGGCTGGGGTATCGTTAAAAATCAATTCAATTCATTTAATTGCTTCTAACAAAGTTTAAGACAACTTGTGTATTTAATTTGACGTAATTGCGTCTAACAAACGTTAACAAAGATTGCGTTTCGGATGAGCGTAGTGCTCACGGGAACGGGCCCTTGGTCCCCTGGAGAGCATCCACCTCGAAGTCTTGACAGTTCTGTTGATGTTTATAATCACATAACAAATGACATTAAATATATGCAATTATCTAGATACAAAATGAGAGTATTTCTCTTCTGGTAAAATAACGTTTATTGGCGTACAAATCTCACCACACCAATATAGTGCTTTTCGCGTCTAAATAACGACTTGTGATATTTCAACCTGGCTATGGATAGTATCAATAACATACTCGATACTCCAAATTACGAAGTTTCGATTCTTATCAGAAAACCCATTGTGGTTTTCCCTTTCCAAACAGTGGTCCAAGATTTGTACATTAAGGGCTTGGGTGTGCTCCATCATTTATGCGGGGAAATGCATATAAAAGAACGCTTGCTGATAATCGAAAAAATAAATAGCCTGAGAGGCAGCTGGGGGGTTCTTCTTAAACAAAGTGTTGAAATAACTGTGTTTTTAAACAGTAACCGATAAGTATATACTGTTTTCATTGTGTTAAAGTGCATATTAAAGATATGTTTTATCGCATTACTCTAGGTTTATTCTGTCACAATAAACACAAGCTTGACAACCAATAGCGACTGGCTAAATAATATGTTTGGGTGTCGTAAAACACAACTTATATATGCTAAAACACCATCATTGTGTTTATTAAAAAAATTCACATGCCAAAACATTAATGTTTTGTTAGTACAAGTATATTTTTAAAGTGAAATAAATTATACAAACCATATTCCGCCAATTCAAAAGTTTGGCTTTCAGTTTGGTCCTAAAACATCAAAGAGGATATACTTCAGTGATCGTAATAACACATCATAAATATTGCATAGCGATAAAATATTAAATGATTTATCATCATCATTATTAATAAAATGATAACCTATAATTATTTATTCGGTATCTGATCAACTAAAGTGAACATGATTCTATAGTCTAGCAGATAGATTGCGTGACCATGACACACGTGCTTGAACCTCGATTGGATATAAGGACGTAAGTAAGTTATAACTAACTCAAAGTGTAATAAATCTGTATATCACAGTACATACGGCATTGTATTACACTAGCTTATTATTTCAAATGAGCTTAAACATAGTTTTTTTAATATGATTAAAAATATATTTTATGAAACATTTGGATATAATTATATGTTAAATCTAACAATATGGGAAGATCACTTGTGTATTTACGTTAACTATTGAATGTTAATATTCTGTAAAATACAGATAACGATGCTAACATAAGACAACCTTGTTGACAAATCCCAAATGTTATTTCAACAGTAATAAATAAATACATATTGTTTAAAACAAATACAATAACACCCCAAACCTGACACAACTAACAAACAACAGCATTAGCACAAGGAAAATAAACACGTTGAAAAGTTCACGTACACCCATCGTGACTTCAATCTTCCAGTTTCCCAAGACCGGCTCTCTGGACGTGCCAAACACCTTTTGAATGACTCCCTGTTTGAGGTCAACTACGTTCAGCCATTGCTTGAGTCGATTTCCGTTACTATCCTGCAATGTTAAGAATGAGTTTAATACAGAAGCGGTTGTCATAGCAGACACAAAAACGCATTCACTGCTTAAAAGAAAATTATCAGGGAGTTGATAATGTCTGTTCTCTATCATAACGGGTTCGAACAATCCATATGTATATTCAATGTGCTTCTGGTCATCCAAACGGTTATAATATTTTAATGTGTACTTCTCCCTAAAATAATTTGTATTTTTGTAGACAACGGTCCACGCACTCTATCACTCTATTACAAACACATTGGATATACATATATCGACAATGTAAGCAATAAGATGTAAATAAATGTTAGTTTTAAGAAAACAAATGCTCAACGACCAATAAATAAATGTTTAAGAACAGTGATATTCGTCTTAACACTAGGCATTAGTCCTTCAATACGCCACCGTACCTGCGCCGCTAATCTAACTCTAACACATGTCTGACTAATTGAAAAGAAAATATTATTAAGATTAAAATTTACTTACAAAATTAGTAATTAGTACATTCATTTAAATTATCCTTACCATAACAACAATATTCATGGGTTCCTTCACAAGCTTTAAATCAGAATACGTAGCCAGCACTCGAAATTTAACTGTAATTAAAATGAACGTTTATATAAAAGAGTACATAATGATGAAAACAAAAATAGAACAAACACTCATCGAAATACATGAATCATTGTAAAATATAAATTGTTATATGTTATGGTCAATCTGTCTGTGGTTTAACACTGATGATTCAAACGTTGCCTATTGTCAAAAGTTGGGGTGTCAGGACGGTTGAATTTTAAAATATTACATGTAAAAATCCATATTTTTGTTTTAAACGGTCTGAAAAGTAGTGGTGGGGATGGGGGTATTTTGGTTCCGCGACCCCCAACTGACGTATAGTTTTTTTTAAATTTTAATCACATTATTATTGTGTTGTAGCAAAGGTTTGAAAATCAACTCACTGTCTTCTCCGGGTTTGTACATAGCTTTGTCAGTCTGGATGAAGATGGATTTTGTTTTGCTATCATAGTCAACAGTCGTGGAATCTGTAAACGTCAAACCTCCAGTGGCGGTAAAGTTCATGCGCAAATCTGATCTCCACCGCACCCATGGCTTAAGTGATCTTGGAACCTTATACATCAAGCAAAAACAAATAAACAAGGCATCATTTATAAGAATAAAAAAGCACTTATGTGCCCAAGTGGCATTCGAACCTATTGCACATTTATAATTATATATATAATTATATACCATTCGCATAATTATGACAGTCCAACACGATAACCGCTCGACCAAACAAGTCGTTCTAAAAAGAGAACGCCAGTTTAATTGTGTTTATCATGTGTTCTGTCAAGCACTCGGTTGGAAGTCAATAGAATACATAGCATTATCAGCATTTTTCAATTGCAACTGAACTTATGGTGCCCAATAAAAAGGAAGAACCATTATGTATTAGTGTTCTCATAACAGTGCTTGAATATAATGTAAATTATATAAGCCAATGCACGCGGGTACACAGTGCAGGTTGTTATTTCAGAAATAGCTTACCAGACAATGTCATGATATGACGACGTATCAGGTACACAGATGATGTGTGATGCAATATTATATGTTTACTTATTTCACAAGTGTTTGTCGTTTTGATGACGAAAACTAGCTATACTTACGACGGCACCATTGAGGCATGACATATCACGTTCATATTTCGCAAACATAATTATGGCGCTATTACTACTTTGGCTGTGATTGTTGGGTGCATACAATATTGATAATATCACGCCGACTCTCCCATGCGCAATGATACGAATTTTGCTGTTATTGGGTTTGATATTTACGTGGCGTATACTATCCTGTCTGTAGGAAAGTGCATATAAAAGATATCTTGCTGTTATTTAGTAATAAGAGTAATACTATAGCTATTATGGCGGCAGCGGCTTTCCACTGTATCGATATAACAGTGCGTTTGACATTTAATAACCGCTGATTAATAACCAATGTGTTTCAGTGGTGTCGTTAAACAAACAAACATACTTTATCTGTTTCAAGCATGCAGTCATGCGTTAGCTATGTGATTCATGCATGTTAAAGAGAGAACAGGTTCGTGTACGGAAGTATGTAGCAATTAATAAACATGTGTCGCTTATCCGGCCACGGTATTCGTAAGGTCAGAAAGAAGTTATAAATGTATATTTAAATATAAGGGTAACATGAACACTGGTGTGGTTACACAATGAACGACGAACTAGCGCAGTTGGGCTTATGCCTGTGGTAGGCCTACATGTCACGGCAAACGAATAGTTTCTCTGTATTTTGAACTATCAGGAGCGGATACAGATGGGGCATATAAAGATGACCCATCTGAGTTAGAATGTTCAGTTCTGTTGCCGGAAAGCGCCGAATGACCCCCCTCAAATGTACGGCTTTGCTGGAACCATCCCGCACCCTATCCCACCTCATTTATGCAAAACACTGCAGACAAGTCTATGCCATTATTAAAACAAATAGAACATAATTATGTGTGCGACCACAAATAACTAGTTATTAAATGTCATGTGATTTATGATTAGTGGATATACTTACATCAAAATTGAAATTAGTTGGGACTCCTGAAAGATAAAGATTTACATAATAAATGAATGTATTGACTTTGTTTATCAAGAACAAAATATCACTGATATTGTTTTTATTTCTATGTATTGGAGAACGTATACCGTGATGTTGCAGACAACGGATTGCAATTAATTTCTTACCTGTCCTTTTGTCTTTATGTTCCTTTTACAAGTATACACATTGTTTACAAAGCGTTTAATTTTTATTGTACATGTACATAATTATTATGAGAGCTATTTATTTATTTATTTACTTATGTTACATATTATGTTATGTACGGCAGCGAACATGGCTCCTCAACCTGTACACTCCCTACGTCCTGGGGACAATTAAATTTTATTACAAAAAAAAAAACCCACGAATTACATATGACAAACGGCAGAAATAACAAACTGTATACTGGTTCAGGAATTTTATTTAAAAATTACCATTTTGTAGTTTTGAACTCAGTGATATATATATAATAATTATGCATGCTATTTGAGTATAATGATATATATTTTCATCCAAAGAATATCCTAAGTTAATCATGTTGTTTAATCGATTTCAAATTCATAAACGGTATAAGGAACCATTAACGTTTGACAGAGAATGCACACACTCGGAGAACAGGTTTTCTTTGTACGTTCGTGTTTCCCCAGCACGCGTGACATTTGAGATTTAAAAGACGACCTAACACAGGGTTATTGCACAAACACCAGCCATTGAATGAGATGTTTACATTTACTTCTATTACTTACACGACAGTTTACTCCTCCCGTTTAGCGTTCTATTTTTCTGCTACTAATCATGTTATATACGTGTATGTCATGCTGATAGTATATTTAGTCATCTTCATTGATCAAATCTGAGCCGGACGTAGCTCACGATAAGAGCGTCCGCCCGAGGTACTAGATGTCGAAGGATCGGTTCTCAGTGGATCATTAATGTTGGGCTATTTCCCTATGATAAGATATGTTGTTAAAGACACCACGGTCTTAAAATAATTCCGTTGCCTAAACATAGGCATATTATCGCTAACGATGGTGGCTTAATATTCAATTAGGCAAACAATAAGTGTTTAGCGTAACCCTACATTCCCTAATTTTACACGCCCCCAATACTCAAAACAGTTTAACCACATAATTATGCTGCTCTGTTTTCGGATAAAAGCGAATAATATTTTATGGAACTTGTCCAAAGACAGAAGCAGTACATACCACCGTCCTTTGATGTAAACCATGTTCCAATAGTTGGAACTGATATAATATATAGTAGGTTTGTTTAACGATACCACTGGAGCAGTATTACTGGTAAGAGGTAATGTACGTGAACTTTCCCACATACTGGATAGCACACACCACAGGCTATGAATAATGCACCTGTTGTGGAACACTGGTTGGTCTTGACTAAAGAACAAACGGTTCTATCAGATCCACTGAGGATGATCGATCCTATACCTATCAGTGCCCCCTCCCACCTCGTTATCGTAATCTTCTTTATTTCTTACTAGGCTCAATACAATTTGCATATAATTATATTAAAAATACTTTAAACATTTAGGCTTTGTTCTTACTGAAGTTAATGGTGGGATGGTGGGCCAAAGTACATGCCTACTCGCTCCCCACCGTCTACGCGGTTCTTACGAGCCTGTCAATGTATTACTACCCTCAGAAATAGTTATTGCGCTAAAGGTTTGTCATGTCACGTATACACTATCGGACACTTACCAGCAGCGAAAGTTTCTGTTTGTGAGGCCAGGATGGAATTGTCAGACGTGTTAACAAGTGCCACAAGAAGAGAGACAGGGGCTGAGGCGCCTTTCATATGCACCCTCATCGTAGTTGGGAGGCCAGGTCGAACTTTTCGAGAAAATGTAATCATGTACGTCCCGGGAGTACTGTAAAGAGAAAATGCTTAAGAGTTTAGACAAACTACAGTCCACGGTTTATTACATAACTCTGGGCGGTATTTATCAAACAACTTAAGTTTTTCTTAAGTTTTGACTTAAGTTTCATTAAATTGAATAAGGTAAGACAA
>JAUTCZ010055297.1:0-10469 GCA_032273805.1 Melanodrymia brightae | reverse complement strand
TGTGTGCATTGTTTGTTTTATTCATGTAAATATTGTTTTTGTATTTTGCTAGTACAGTCAGTTTACTAGATCTCTAATAGATCTCTAAATTGGGACAAAATTATGCATTGGAGAGAAAAACAATTTTATCTTTTTTTTTTCAAAATATACAGTACAATTATTTCTGTAGTCATTGTTAGAAGGACATATAACTATTCCATGGATATTACCATTTAAACGAGTAATATATTTTTTTCCTTTATGGGTTATCTAGTTGACTGAAATTACAAATTTTTTTTTGTCGGAATTGTTTTTTATAGTTTGAATTTTTTTTCGGTGCATGGGGGAGGGTGGGGATTTAAAGGAAAAAATATATAATTGGCAGTTCCATATAGAGAATGGTGCCAATACATGGCCTGAAAATTGTTTGGTAGATTAAACCCTGAGAGATAGACTATTATTCAAGATGCGATTTTCAGATTGACAAAATTGGTAATTTTGATCTAAAAATAGATTTTTATTTGCTAATATACTTTTCTTAGTAGAATTTTCTAAAACAAGTCTTACATGCCATTGGAAAGCTCTTTTTCTAACCTTTAATTTGATGTATAACACTTGATACAGATAGTTCAGCTGTGTGATTAGAGAACATTAGAGAATGCAGATACTTTCAAGGCCAATTACTCTAAATTGGTAATCGTTTTAGTTAAAAAACGTTTGTATATAAAACACCCATAACTTTTTTTCTAAGAGGAATTTTTAAAAGCTGTTTGGAGGAAATAAAGATAACATGATGTTAATGTCAAATATGTAAAAAGTTACGATTTTGATTTTTGGCACTTTGGCTGGGTTTTCCCATAGACGGTCACATTTTATTTAAGTTTTCATACTTTGCAACTGAATTTCAATTATTAAATAGTTTAAATTGGGATTGAATAATCTATGAGACATATATTCATGAACTTGGTATAAAGAGGTCTGTTTATATATATTTTGTGAAAAATCAATGAATGTAATTTATATTTTCTCTTGTAGGGTTACAGGAGCATGCTAGCCAAGTCATTGACTGCAGATCATATTAGTCATTGCTCACATAAGGTAGATTTGATGACAAATTAACTTTCATGATGCTTAGATTTCTTAAAATTTACAAACATGAAATATCCATGCATAAATAAAATCTTATGGTATTATTGGTATTCAAATTATTATATATTATACTTATTGGTTAAGTTACCATTCTGAACTATTATTCAAGTAAACTATACTTTGAGTCTGAGTAGCTTTTAATTGTAATACTTGTAATGATAAAAATATCACTTATGTGAATATCCATTGTATTCGATTGTATTCCCCATAAAATGTTACCATCACAACATTCAAAGATATAACTCTAATGATGATTAATTGTTGATATTTTCAGCCAGAGGTTGTAAAGGCATTTGCCTCTGATCCACGCATAATTACCCTAGCTGAGTGTTTCCTGAAGTCTGGTGATAAACTGGTAACTTTTGTATACATATCTTCTCTTCTTCTAACACCTGACTAGTTTTCTCGTGTTCGTGAAGTGCCAGTTTTAGGGATAACTGTATCTATCACAATCAACAACTCCCATTTGGCTACGGTCCAGCTAAAAGGGATTTTTTTTTTAATTGACTGACTAATTGGAATCTTGACCAATCTGCATATGGATCCCCATTCACCCCTCCCGATCGGTAAAAAATAAAGATTAATTGTTACTAAATGCACTCAAAATCAGTGAATTGTGAAACTTGATACATTATAGTGTCATACATACACATTGAACAGTTATGATGTATGTACAACAGTAAAGTACAATAAATTGTATACTATTCTGTTTGCAAATGAGGTATACAATTAATTAAGAATACGTTGTAAATGTAAACATTCAACATGTGTTGACATCTTTTATCCAGTTATATTCCAGTTAGTGTTAATAAAACATTGATTTGTGTTTTGATTTGTACTCCATGACCAATTTTTATATTTTGAGTGACATTAAAAAAATATTCTGAATCCCAAGTTGTATCCATTTTGTGTGTACTGTTATGCATCTATTATTTCATTTGACCAATCAATGCATATATCATTCTGATATACCTTTTCAGGATTGCCCAACTCTACGTGAACTGGCGACTGTTGTGTATCAGTGCATTACACAAGACAAACCTGGTGCTATTGGTTCACATTTTGTTTTAGAGCAGGTCAGTATTAAAATTCACTTTGAACCACTTGTGCACATAAGTTAGCACCTAATTAAGATAAGGCCGTAAATGACAAGGTAACAACATGTCACTTATGACTTTATGTGAATCGGGTGACGAAGTGCTTTTTTCATTTATATGTCCTGGGATGATGTTTATGCTGGATTATTCAAGTCCCAGAGAGCATCACAAGCCCAGTTGCTAATGAAAAATTGCTGATAATACACTGATGTCGACGTGTAAATTGTCATTCTTTTTTAAGAATGGCTGGTTTGTCAGAGTGGTTATGGTGTTGGACTGTCAAGTGCCATTCAAATCGGTGCAGTAGGTTTTTCATTTGATATAATTGTAAATTTGTTAAAGCATACATAAATGACAGCTTATATTGCCAGTAGGGTGTGCGGCAACCAAAATGACAAACGTAAACATTACAGCTGCCCATGCATGGAAGATATTCTGTCTCCCGGCAGACTTTCTGATTATTTTAACCTCATTTTCTCATAGGCAAATATTGAGAATGATGTAATCTTTTAACATCCAAGCATTTAGTTATAATTAAAAACTACTTGGTCTTTCTCATGTTGACAATTGTACTCTTAATGTTAGATACAAGTGACTTCTTGTAAATCAAACCCAAGTTGAATATTGCTTTTATTGATTTGTTTGATGGTAGTAAAAGTTGTTTTCTTAATGGCAGTTGATCAAACAGTGTGAAGGTGGTATTCAGCCGATGGGTGTGTGGCAACTGAAGTTTGTGCTGGCCTACTACATGTCACGGCACAGGATCTGCAGTCTAGGAGACGAGCAGCCCAAGCAGCTGCTGGAAATGGAATTCCTACTCTATTTGAAGCATCACGTTGAAAACATCCTGGACAAGTGGGAAGCAGGTATGTGATTAGTGAGATGGAATTTCTACTCTATTTGAAGCATCACATTGAAAACATGTAGTTAATGTAGTAAAACTAGGCATTTTATAGACACGGATCATGGCTATTCCAGAACTATTTTTGAAAGTTGTTACATATAGGCTAGTAAACTTATTTAAAACTTGACGATTGTCGAGATAAAAGCACTACTTAAAAAAAGCCTTAAAAATATTAATAATATAGCCTAAAGACTTATGATAAATAATGATGCTTTCCTAAAGCACAAGCGATACATGATATTATACTCACATGTATACTCTGTATGGCATTACAATATTTATTAATCCTTCATTGCATAAATACTATTTTTAATTATCCAACGGTTTGTTTCGTTACAGATAACATGGATATTATTCTGAAATACTTGAGGAACGAATCACTCAAAGGACAAGACATTGCATGTTTGTCAGCTTTCATTTCTTGGTTCGACATTCCTAATCCCAACTTCTTGGACACCGTTCTTATAGAAGGTATGAATTTTTGTTATTCTTAATCTTATCTGATAATGGTCATTTATATTCATTTGCCAAGAGAGATTTTAATTTATTGTTTTAATAACAGTTTAAAAATAACCTGCAATATTGTGAAGTAGTGATACCCATTTCAAATGTTACAGCATAATTGAATAAGACTTACCATTGTGTTTACCAGGTCTACTGACACTACCAGCTCTGTGCAAACAACTCCCAGGTCTTAAAGTTACAACTGTTTTCAAGATATTGTCAGCATGGAAAGCTGGAACATGACAAAACATTTTAAGAGGAAGTACTCTATGTAAAGAAGAAGACCAATGAAGGTGTTTTTCTGTGCATGTTACCAGATGTGGTAAACTGTGATATTTGCAAAATGTTCAACCATCCCAGATCTGTGCAAGAATCCTGGAATTTTGCTACAAATCCAGATTTCCTGTCTGGGAATTCATTTTGCTATTTTGATAATAAAAACAAATCAACAATCAAATACAACAATAAAGTCATTCATTTGTAGATCTAGGCCCGGTTGTTCGAATCCTGAGTTAAGTGCCTAACCATGAGTTAAATTTAACTACTGATTAAAAATTACATTGTTCAAACGTCGGTTAGTGCTAACTGAGTTAATTACACCCTAACCCAGCTTTTAACCTGTGATTAGCCAACCCTGGGTTAAGGAATTTAACCCATGATTAGTGTTAATCAGTGGTTAAGTTAACCCAGGATTCGAACAACCGGGCCCTGGTTAATATGTTTGTGTTGTTACCGTGATATCAGATGCGTGATAACCATAACCTGACATTCATGTTACCGCATTGGAAATCGACCAAAGCACAACATTCATCCAAGTGAACACAAGTATCATTCTCATTTACATAATATAGTGAAGAGACAACCCGACTTACAAATGATTGCAAAATATGTTGGTGTATAACTACTACTATTCTTTTGAATGGTCTTCACTACCATGCCATGGAAGATTTTCCATCTGTTCCAGTTTAGAAGCAAGTCAATTTGACATGATGATTGGCTATCTTGCCACAAGTGGTTTTGGAATGTATCTTCACTAACAACATTGCACACCACTGTCTGTATAACTTTCAGATCTGAATTAGATTGTCCTTGCAGAGTCGGTGGTTAGTTTAAAGAAGAAAATTAACCAAACTAAGATATATTTTGTAATTAAGTGTACAAATAAAATTGTTATTGTTGCTCTGAATATTGTTTTTACTGTTTAGCTAAGAAATTAAGACCCCAATGTTATAATACTATTTACCAACTCAATATTTAAATCTGAAACTGCAGCTATATTACTTATTAACTTATATATGCATAACGTTTCGTATATGCTCTGCTACCATTCTGACAAAGGTTTATGAGAATAGAACAGATACATTATTTGAACAACATTTAATTTATTCTTGGTGTGGTGGTCTCAAACGACAAGTCACTGTGATGCAGGCCTGAGATTAAGGACCCGTTTGGGCAACCTTTTTATAGGTTACTCGAAACTACACATCAGGTAACCTGTTTTGGTTTTAGGTTACCCAAGAGCTAAACATGAACAAAACTAATTAAATAATTTACCGACTAATCCTATAGCACAGTAATTACTTTTCGCTATATAATTGTTTTCCAATCAGTAATTGAATTATGCACACTTTAGATTGGGTTTGGTGGGACAGTGTCAGTTATTCGACATTACATGTGTACACCAATATTATATATATATATATACACGAACACTTGTTATTTCAACATTATTTAATATGTATGTTACATAGATAAATATTTGTGATATAAAAAAGCATGATTAAAAAGAGAACGAGTCAAAAACTACTTTTCGTAGGTAAAGGTGTCAAAATGTTCAATCCTTCAATTAATTTATAATTTGTGCATTTTTTCGTTTTCTCTACCTATGTTTATCACATCTACTCATTCAGTCATGGCATATTACGGTAAGTTGATTGAAAAACTTGTGACGGCATACCCCATATCAGAAACAACTGCAATCATTTTCGGATAGTTGGAACAGAAAGCAGCCCGACTTACACTTGATTTGGTGAAATATATTATTTTTGCATATCAATTTCTGGTACGATTATAGAATCGGTCCTCGACCAGGTACAAAAAATACCCAATAAATTAATGGTACTTTTTACGTAAATACAGTGAAACTCCACTATTATATTAAGACCACTGGCTGGACTTTACAAAATTGATCGAATAGTGGGGTGGATAACCAATATTTGCTAGGTATTTTTTTAATGTATGTTATTATATTTTCACTATGGTACTTAATATTACCTATTTTTATTAATTATCTTTAATGATTTGTATGTCATGCTTTTATACAAACTATTAACAGTACATGTTATATCATTATGGAGAATAGAAATGCTATCAGTGTCCAGTATAGTGTCAGTGTATACTGTCATTTATAGCTCAACCTTGCATTGGTGTGGAATGAAACACCTTTTTTGTATCATGGCAGTTCCAAAAGACTGTCTGTATGATTGCTGTCTTTGCCTGTAGATTGCCAGCTGTATTTAACATTGGAACCCTGAACAAAGAAAGGTGTTATAAAATTGAGTTTCGCGTGAGATACGCAAAGATGTTAGGTGGTATCTTTAGTGAGGTCAAAATACATTAAAAACAGTTCAAAGGGACTGCCATTACTGTTCTTAATCCAGAATAGCGGGGTGGTCTTAGTACTGGAGATCGTTTTAATGTAAAGTATATTGAGAATATTCCGGACCATAAAAAAATCAGAGCGGTGGTCCAAACACCAGGGTGGTCTTTAGGTGGGGTTTCACTGTACTACTTATTTCATGTATTGATGGTGGAAAGGGTCCCCACAACATTACAACTATTACTGTTCACCA
This sequence comes from Melanodrymia brightae, assembly GCA_032273805.1. NCBI lineage: Eukaryota > Metazoa > Mollusca > Gastropoda > Neomphalida > Peltospiridae > Melanodrymia > Melanodrymia brightae. The sequence continues at coordinate 3,984 of JAUTCZ010055297.1, read as the reverse complement.
ACATAATGCGAACAATAGTAGGTGTGAATCCGACCACTAGTTTATATATACATGTACATGTATATATGTATACATGTATATTAAAAGAGATTAGAAATGCATCACCCTGGTCATCATTGATGTCAATGGCTCAAATTCAAGTTAAGCTGACTTTGATAATGCCTTACACTTGACGTGGCATGATCCAACTTGTTTGGTGCAGCAATTGCTATATTTTTTACAATAATTTTATACACATTAATGTTCCCCAAATTGTTGACCAAATACATCAAACCTTCCTCATCAAATGCAAGATCTCTAGGTTTCAAAAGACCATCTTCTTTTGTGGAATACTGATATAGCAATGTGCCATTCTTGTCGAAAACGTACACAGTGGATGCAAGATTGTCAACAGCATAGATAAGACCATTTTTGTCTTCATGCGCTACGATTGCTTTCTTGAAATGTGGAATTTTACAGTAAGTTATCGTTTTACCATCTAGTGTGCGGACACGTACTGAATAATCTCCCCACTCACAAGTAATAAGACGTCCACTTTGATCAACACTGAGATTTGCTAGAGGATAAAACAATGGCACTACTATTCTTTTTAACAGGGAACCATCCGTAGCGTACACCCGCAACTCATCCCGTGGCAGGATACCCACGATGAAACCTTCATTTTTGTAGTTATCGAGGGCAAATGAAAATTGTAAATCAGGATATGTGTTCCATTTTGATAGCAGTGTAACCGTGTGTGCCAATTTACCGTTTTGGTCAAACATATACAGATAATTTTCATGTATGGCTCCGATGATGTTGTTGCAAACAGCTATGGCAAAAGGTGCAAAACTGTCATCAGTTGTAAAACATTCCTTTAAAGTACCACATGTAGTAATACGTTTAATTTTGCCATTTACACAATCAGAAAGAATAATTGTTTTGTTATTGATTGTTATGCCCTTTACCATAGGATGTATCTTATCTGAAACATAATGTGTGTCAAAAGTACGCAACAGTTGAAAGGAAACTTTTTGTCGGACCACAATTTTTTTTTTCTTGGGCAATGAATGCACATCATCAGTTTGTTTTTTTATTGAGAATTTCGCGTCTTGTACTTTGTGTGTTTGTTCAACACCAATATCTGGCAATTCTTCTCTAACAGCTCGCGGGACTACAACAAAGGATGTTTTCTCCAGTTGTAGAAGACGTTTTGTGATGGTCTCTTCAAGATAGAGCACTTCTTCATCTTCACCTTGTTCTATCATTTTTTCACAAAACTCCAAGCAATCCGTTGCTAAAGTTAATTTCAAATTTGTTTTTTCTACCTGAGACGTACAGTGTTTTATTTCGTCTTTCATCATACTGTCCACCCACTTCAATGCGTTATCTTTGTGACTTTCCATTTGCATTAGAATTCTTTCTATTTGCTCTTCTATGCAGGTAATCGCTTGGGACTCCCAATTACTCATATTTGCTAGAGTTTCGCAGGCCATTGTCTTCTCCGTTTTAAGCTGAAACAGTTTTTCTTTAACTTTTTTTGAATTTTTGATAAGTCGAGTTTTCAAAGTTTTAACCACCTCGGTAGCTGTTACATATGTGTGATCATGATGTTTAAATAATATACACGCCATACATATTGGCACATGACACGTCTCACAGAAATACTCTATTCCATTATCCTTGTGTTGAGGGCAGTTTAAACTGTTGAGGTTCCTCAGTTCTTTGTCATATGTTCCTCCTTTAATATCTTTCAGAAGAACATGTTTGTGCTTCCACGTTGTGGAGGAAGCATTGTGTCCATCAGAACAGCTTTCACATAAGTAATCTCCACAATTGAGGCAACGACATATGGCGAATCTTGTACAAATTCCCCTCAACTTACACACTGTGCATTTAACATCTGTGTTCTTCTTCACTTTGATAACCGCGATGAATCCATTGATCAGAAAATTGGTCTTCAGATCAGATACAGTTCCATTTGGCAGATTCACAAGTTCTCTGCATTCTGGACACGTAATCGAACCAGGTTTAGCTGACGTCTTAAACAGTTTATCTAGGCATGGTGAGCAATAAGTATGGACACAGGGGAGAATTTTTGGCTGGTCATAAATATTGAAACAGATTTTGCAAGTAAGGAAGTCATCACGAATTGTCTTCATTAGTGGTAATGTGTGTTCTGATGTCATGTTTAATCTGGAATCAAAGCAAATTTTTAAAATATGGCAAATTAAATACAAACAGCACATGATTTGGAAATTGCAGCAAGTTCAGATCTTGCAAAAATCATAATGTGGTGACCTATTTACCAGCTTAAAAATATCCAATTTAGGTTAAACATTCTACCAATGGCATAGATCTAGACATTCTATCTCGACTGTACATAATAGCATGTTTTGCCACGATTTAAGAAGCAATTATGAGGTCAAGACTTCTTCAGTCAATATGGCTGTACTACGCGCGAACAAACTTGAATAAATAATACAATACGTATATACATATGTACCGACTACAGATTTACTAATGAATTAATATAGGGTAGTATAATGTCCATCCAGATCTTCAGAGGATACTCGGGCTACTAGTATTTTACAGTATCAAAAAATAATCCACATTGAAGTACGGAGATCCTCATGCAATCTTTGACAATTTTACAAATAATTTATTTACTGTTTTTCACAGGGAAGTTCGAAACCTATTTATTTTTGTTTCGATAATTACAGAACTGTAATATTTACTTATACACGTGTTGGTTTTATTATTTACCTTCCACATATTACTATCTTTTTTAATAATTATTCTGAATAATATTTGAACAATATATTTCAGAAAAATAAATTATTTACTGGTAATATTTTGTATATGATAAAAATCTTATAAAATTATATTACTGCAAATAATCAAAAAAATCTATATATTGTTCAGAGCTACAATTTTAGATTCTAACTAGTATTTCAGTGAAATCCTTGGTGTATCCAATTGAAAATCACTTTTTTTTTTCACAAAAAATTAACAAAAACAACTGTCCCAAAGGTTTTGTTTATATTTATATATTGATCCATATCGTGATCTTCAGAAGCAAATGAAATAATAGCAATTACATTACTATCTGCACATCTCACGTGTATGTTATAATGCTGCATACATACTGTATCTACGTTATTTTAATCATTGGTGTACCAGGGCTCTGATCAGTTCCCTACCCCGTAAGGCAAGCAAATTTAGCAATTCCAATAATTTTTATTATATTTTTCAGTTTCAAAAACATCTGTTCATGGTAGACTACACATTTCCACCCCATACACATGAGTTTAAACATTAATATAACTTTAAAAATGTAGTTCCTAATTGCAATTCATTATTCAAGCCATGTCGATGTAGAATTCCACGACTGACATAACTAAGTTTGTCCTCGATTCAACGCAATAAAAATTGATTATCTAAATTTTACCATACATTCATCATACTTTATCATAGATTTATAACCTTAACTGAATTAATCTAGCTGCTAGTAGGACATAGAACTTTGTTATTACCAAAATATGAAATTTGGCAACCATTTTTGGGCATTTTTATTTTTTTTGGTGGCCATCTTGGATGTTGATAGCATGGATACTTTGTCTATATTATATTAAGATAGGTTTAATATAACAGGCGTGATTTCTGCAAATAATCATGATATGGCAACTGCAATTGATCAAAATAGGGTAGGCACACGATGGGTCCGATCGTAAAATTACCGTTATGGTATCGAGAATCATAGTACCAAAGTTCATGTTTGTACCATAAAATGCACAATATCTACTGCACTATAAACATTTCCTCTTATTACAGTTGCATAATTACCTTTATTACACTCCAGGGTAAGATATAGCTCATTTCATAACAATACTCAATATCTAACTAGTGTAATATTGGCACGCGCAACGAGGGCGTGGTTAGAGGCGGATCTTAGAACTATTTAGTATCATGTGATCGCGAGTCATGTGACAGTTGAAATGGCTA
>JAUTCZ010055286.1:0-10470 GCA_032273805.1 Melanodrymia brightae | reverse complement strand
AAACCAGTTGTGGACACTGGTCGGTATAAGTGGTATTACACCTACCCATTGAGCCTGGCGGAGCACTCACTCTGAGTCGGAAAGTGAGATCCACCCGCGGGATTCGAACACCGTTCCTACCATATACACCACGGAGGCCGGTTTATAGTTGTCACTGTCATTATCTATTTGTAGTAACGTGCTAAGACGTGTCGCTGATGCTGTGGTACTGATGAATCACAGGTGTGATACCAACTAGTATTGAATAGCCAATCCGACGGTCCTGCACTTTGCTTCCGTGACCCAATTATTATAATCACATATAAGAGCACATGATACATCGCATATGTCACTATAGTCGCAGATCTCACATTGACACTTCAAGTCTTTTTCAGTGAGCTTAAAACACACCCAGGTAGTTTTAATAATTATCAGTAACTGATAATATTCTATTTGAATACACAGAGATATACAAAATGGTAAGTTTTTGTTTTTGTTTTGGTGTTTTTGTAAAACAATAATTAATCAAAGCTTTGTTTCCTTTGTTTATCACATGTATTTGAAATAATTAATATTAATATACCATTTTAGATTATTGCTTGTTAGTGGATAACACATATTTTTTAAATTAATACACCTGTTATAATTGGATTTATTTAAGATATTTAAAATACCTATTAAAACAAGGCTGAAGACTAATAACATGATAAAAGATAAAGTTTGTTTGTTTAACGACACCTCTGGAACACATTAATTATTAATCAGCGGTAATTGGATGTCAAACGCACGGTTATATTGACACTTGGTTACAGAGGAAACCCGCTGCCGCCACATAGGCTACTCTTTTTCGAATAACAGCAAGGGATATTTTATGTGCACTTTCCCACAGACATGGAATCATACACCACGACCTTTGATAGACCATTCGTGGATCACGGGTTGGAACGGGACATAACCCAATGGATCCCCTAACTAAATAGCGTTGACCATTCCGCTATTTCTTTGTCGTTATTACCATTTAATTTCGAGTTCCCCTCCTTGGCGTATGGATATATACCGGTGTATTGAATAGGTAGATAGGTCCATACAATCATTGTCTTAGTAATGTGAATCGGTCCACAGTTCAAAGACGTATAGCTATCAGTATATAACACAGCCTGCGTGATGTGATATGCAGATGTACGTACACGTGTTAGTAATATTACAAATATACACACATATACTCATCTCCAAAAGAAATGCAAACATTAATTAAACAGCATTTCTTTTCTGTACGTTACATCCATAATTCTGTTTAGACACCGGTTTATGTTATCTTTTTATTTGTGTTTGTTCCTGAAGTGATCTTTATTCATACATTTGTTCGGAGATACGTATTTAGGTATTAGAATATTTTTTCCTAAATATTCTCTAAAGACTTTCGGATGGAGGCTAAAACAAAAGTATGGATACCAACAGCAGAACGTAATGAAACTTGAATCTTCTAAGTACGATTCGAACACACTTCTGTGATCAAACATATTTATATGTTAAAATATATATATTTTTAAAATCTCCTTATTAGAATGATGCATCTGTTGCATTGACATAAAGTAACAAATTATGTGTTTGAGCCCGTGTCCTTCCTCATAGCTAAGGAAATTTGTTTTCAAGGTAAAAGCTAATTTTGGGAGGCATTTTTAATGGTAGACTGATTTTTGTCTCATTTTTAGGACAAAGATATAACTTTTAAGAGTATTTTCAAGGCAAATTTCATCCAACCCAACTGCCAGTCAGTTTAGTTCGTAAATGTGCATTTCAGTACAAGAGCAGGTCTTAGCAATTATTATTTTTCATTCCAACCTAATCTGCATGTTAATGATTATATAGCTTTTATCATAATTTTACAATATTTTTTAAATCCCTAGACAAAATTAATATCATAAAATTTGCATTAATTTTGTTGCACTAGTGTTATGTGTTTAATAATTTATAGTTAAAGCATGCACATAATATACTGTATACGGTTTTAAGCTAGTTTAAATGGTATAAATAGCTTTATTATTTTACAGCGAGAAGTTATCAGTATCCATATCGGCCAAGCGGGCGTCCAGATTGGAAATGCATGTTGGGAGTTATTCTGTTTGGAACATGATATCCAGCCAGACGGAATACTCAATACAGAAAAGACCAATGCACTAACAGATGACTCGTTCAACACGTTCTTTAGGGAGACGGGATCAGGACAGCACGTACCCCGCTCCATCTTCATTGATCTGGAGCCAAGCGTCATAGGTACAAACACTATAATTATAAACTCTCGTATTTTATGTAACGGTTAGTGATGCTATGTATATAACTTGCATTCATTATTAAAAAAGATAAAGTTTGTTTGTGTAACGACAACACGGGAACACATTGATTATTAATCAGCGGTTATTAGATGTCAAACGCACGGTTATATCGATACTTGGTCACAGAGGAAGCCCACTGCCGCTACATAGGCTATTATTCTTCGAATAACAGCAAAGGATATTTTATATTCACTTTCCCACAGACAGGATAGTACACACCACGGCATTTGATAACCAGTCGTGGATCACGTGTTGGAATGGAAAATAACCCAACGTGTCCCCGAGGAGGTTAGATCCCTCAGCCCATCGAACCTGGGGCGGACGCTCTTGTGTTGAGATACGCCCCGCTCCTGCATTGTTAAAATGCGCACGCAGACTATGCAGTAAACTTTGTGTGAAGGTTGACACGCCATGGTATGGGGTGACAGGTGCTGGGTGTAGTGGTACATGTGAGGCGGCTGCTTTCCGTAATTGGTATTCTTTATAAATGTTATTAATGTTCATGATGTCCATACGTGCATGTTATTTATTGCATTAATTATAGTAACGTATATACCAATTTAATTAGTTTTAGTTGATATTGTATAGCGTTCGAGGCCAACACTCCCCTTCATCACCATAGAAATAAACATTTGTTACCTATTTCAATTGAAATATTTTGCAGGCCTACTCTAAAATTGGTTTCCGCTAATATATAAACGACAAATCCATTAACATAGACAAATGCGTATTTCTGCTCAAGGACAAAGTGGAGATAGAATGTACTCACGAATCACATCCAAAACAGTGATGATACCAGCCTTACGTTCAATAGCGCGAGCGGTCTTGAACTATGTGACTAGTACCGATCGTGTACTATCACAATATAGATGCAAATACCAGTGTCAAAACGTTTTGTCTCAGAAGCATAACGCCCGCGCTATTGAACGCAAGGCAGATCTATAAACGCTGGGTGATTTCCAGAATGACTGGTAAATGCTGTTATCAATACTGCACATCCAGATCGACGAGCTCTGCAATTTGTTATATGAGCAAGAAAGCCATTTTCATCCGACCAATACACCTTCCGCCATAACGATACAGATTCTGTGCACCCTATGGGACAGTTAATAGGTCTTCTGGCTCGATTGCCAACCACGCAAATATAGCGGCTCAGCCTTGAACCTGTGTCTTGGTACTTGGTAATCCACCGTGCCCATAGGACGTGTTTGTCATTCAGGAGCTATCTCACGATATGACACATATAGACACAGATGATTTCTGATACAATACCCCATTTTGAACTGTTTTCACAAGTTTTGAAAACACCAGGAAAACTAAAATCACTGTGCTTACGACAGGTGGAACTCGTAGGGACCAACTTTCGTAAATATTTTGGTCAACACGTCTTAAAAGTGAGGGACCAATTTTCCCCTCCCCCATCCCCACCCAACTCCTAGTTTCGCGGTCTCTGCTATAGACATAAACACAGATTGCTATAGCAAATATATACATTTAAACACACAGATCAAAAATCTAAGGACAATTAACAAAATAGAAATAAAATTGATCCTGAATGACATAGTCTTGTTACGATTGTTTCAAAACCATAACTATTATCCCCCTTGCTCAATGAACAGTGGCTGAGATGACACTTTGAAATTTGCTGATGAAGGATGAGTTGACCTAACAATGATAGATAATGATGATTTAAGATCTGATGGTATAATGTTCAGTTCATTCTCTGCATGGTAAGTGCTGCTATATTGGACAGCACGTTTTTTAAAATCACGTTACCCATCAAAATGTTGGTGTAACAAATGGCAATGCTATGTCTAACCTGATATTGAGGACTGTCGAGGTGGTATGGCCTTGGTCATGCGAAAGCCCTTCAGCTCTGGTTCGTAGCACAGTCCAGGGTTGTCATACATTTGTTTGCCGTAATGATCCAGCTGCATTCGGGTTGGGGCGTCGGAACTGCTCCCAGCGGACCGACCTGTATATTTCTTCCAGGACGACATTACGGTGCGAGATGATTTGTAACTCCAAGCACCGGGATTCCACCGTCTGGGAACCCTATTATCTGGGTCCAAATAACAATTTTCCGTCAGGGGATCACGGATGCGGTCAACCCTTTGCCACTTGTCCTGTAAAACAAGAACATAGTTATGGTTTGATTTCTTATAGAGGGCATAATCTGCTAGTATAGGATTGTTATTGTTGATTTAATAAATCCCGTGAATAAAACTCCGTTCATTTTCACTTAATGCTAATCGGTCTCGGTGTTGTAGTGGTTAAGTCAGCGGGTTCAAGATAGCTAGGAACTGAGTTCGGATCCCAGACGAGGCATGAGATTATTTTTGTTATTCTAGTAACGGTGTAAGAAGGAATACAAGTCTGTAGAAACGAGGTCGGGATGCATGTATAAGCTATAATATGATATCGTGCCTGCATACCAAGGAATCTTTTTCTTTTTTGTAATACTAAGGAATCTTAGTTCAAACCAGATTAACTTTGCATTACTCTCATAGTTTTATGGTTGATTATCTTGTTGATTATTTAGTACACGTGTGATAAACACTGCACAACTGCCACATCACATTGCAGGCCCGTAGCTAATTGGGGAGGTGGTCGGTCGACCCCCATCTCTTGTAACAACGCTTAAAAGAAGAAAAAAATCATTGTTTAAAAATATAACTTTTGAAGCTCAGATGCTAAGAAATCACGTTTTAGCCAACTCGAGGTTAAAATTATCCAAGGGGAGCATGCCCCCGGACCTACCTAAGCAACTCTAGCCCGTAAGGTTCGTCCAGCGCGGGCGTTCTGCTTCTGAGGCAAACCGTTTTGACACCGATATTTGCATCTATACATTAAATGAATGTGATGTGATAGTACACGATAGGTACCAGTCACATAGTTCCAGAGCGCTCGCGCTATTGAACGCAAGGTTGGTATGTAAAACTAAACTTGTGTAAAATGTATGTGTGAAAGCGAACTGTTTTAGTTATAAGATGGAAGTAAGTAAGTCTCGCACAGGCGCATTTGATTTAACGTTTAGTCGCTACCCAATAGACGCGCAGTCCATTGTCATTTGTCATGTGCGAATAACTACACTTCCGTCCTATAGCGGTATAACTTTTGCGTGTATGAATGCTTTTGTTGCCTGCACTGGACACAGCCTTGAAACTGTGTCCTTGTATTCGTTAGCAGACTGCCCAATTGTGGGGTGGCTGCATGCACCTTTGGTGGATACGTGCACCATGAACAAAGGTAAAGCTAGGATTCCATAGGTACGGCAAACTTATGCGGTAAGCTTATGCTGTATGCGGAAAAAATCGAAATAGTGGAAATAGATATATACGATTCCATATGTCCAGATTCTTATACGGATTCTCATGCGGACTCTTATGCGGCAAGTCCGATCGCACGCTGTAGCGATTCATGCCGGATAAGCACACAAATCGTGTGAAAACGTCATCAATGTGACGTCATCATACGGGCAAGTTCGGTGCCATGGCGCGAAAGAAAAGAAAAACGCATTGCTTGCCGTATATATATGGAATCTGACAAAACGCATACCGCATAAGCTTGCCGCAACCGTACCTATGGAATCCTAGCTTTAGTCAGTCTGACTTGCTCGTCGTTTCCAACCAAGTGTTTTGAGCTAAAACAGTATAGATAAATATTACTTACTTACTTATAACTTATTTACAAGCTTATATCCCATTAAAATTCAAGCACGTATGTCATGGTCACGCAGTCCAGCTGCCTCTACTGCCTGTCCAGGACAGAAGTTATTGTTGAGAGAGGAAACCCGCTACTCCAAATTGATAAGTAGCAAGGGATCTTTCATATGCACTTTCCCAGACAGCATTGTACATACACTCACTCTGGGTTGGAGTTGCTACTGAGATTAAAACCACGGCCTTTGTTAAACCAATTGTGGACACTGGTCGGTATAAGTGGTCGGTATAAGTGGTATTACACCTACCCATTGAGCCTGGTTGGAGTTGATACTGGGATTAAAAATCCCATATGCCACGAATGGGATTCGAACCCAGTACCTACCAGCCTGAAGTCCGTAGCGTTAACCACTGCACCACGGAAGGAGATGAATCATCTTAATGTATGTGTGAACACAGCTTATTTCTCACTAGTGGTGTCTACAACAAGCCAGGGGCCGGTTTAATGGAGAGGTTATAACGTCACTTACGACTGACTGCCTTAGCCAAGACATTACACTACGATTGCGTAAATTACAATATTTGAGGACAATGAATTGGTCACAGTGGTGCATTTAAGTATCGTGGCCGCTGTTATCGATACACATAACTGAGGCAGCGCAATCGTTAGGACAACGTTACGCTATCGTTGCGTTAAGCAACGCTCATTAAACCGGTCCCAGGACCGGTTTTTCCCGCACACGGTGCTTCAGTAATGGCACACTCCCGGTTGTAATTTGTTGCTAATCGTGTTCACTGTTGGAATCTATTAGTGGTAAATTACGACGGCCCGACATGCGATCGCAATTTGATGTCAGTGTTTAAAAGCTGTGAAAGACGTCTGAATTATTTCGCGAGTCATCTCCTTGAATAAATCATCAGCAACGTGAAACGTTCATCTTTTTCGTTCATTTCATGTCGGCTCAGCAAGAAGTCTTTGCTCTAAATATGATTTATCGGACAGTTTCTGAATGATATCTTTCAATGCAAGACTATTTCCGAGCTGAGACGTTAGTCGAGTTCCTGGTATTGACAGATATCACGAGGAAAGTGTCCAACCTTGCGTTCAATAGGGCAATGTGATTGGTACCGACCGTGTACTATCATATCACATTCATTTAATGTTAGATGCAAACACCGGTGACAAGACGTTTTGTCTCGGTAGCAGATCGCTCGCCTTATTTAACATAAGGTTGATCACTTTCGTCGCAAAGATTAAGCCTGCAGCTAAATATTGCAACATGTTGCAGGTTGTTCCGCCTTGTCCAACATTGTTGCAAAAACGGTCTGCACGGCATACATTAAATTTTGTTGTCAAACGAGTGGGGACATTTGTCTCGGCTTGTTGCACAATGTTTTTGATTTTAGAAGTGGGGACAAGCTACGTGTTGCAGGTTGTTACGTCTTGTACAACTTTGTTGCAAAAGCGGTCTACACGGTCATACATTTGTTGTCAAACGTCTTCCAGGCTTGTTGCACAATGTTTTAGACATGTATGACCGTGTAAACAGGCTTTAACGTCGGACTGTTATCGCCCACTAGTAATTTCCAAGGTGATACCGCTGGGTAATAATTTATGGTAATCTCTTACTGATAATCACTTTTTTATAATCTAGATTTACATCCTGTGATTTACATACATGGTAATCTCTTTTATTTTCCAGATAAATGTCGTGTTCCTTTGTAACATTTTGAGAATTCTATTTTCAAAGCTTCGTGCCTTCAATACCAACGAGACGCATCAAAATCGGTAAATATTACACTTTCTTGGTTCTTTTTTTTTTTTTTTTTTTTTGCAAAGTAGATTTTGAAGACGAGTGCCACCGTACTTACGCATCTTATGGCAAGTTATGCTATTTGTAACCGCTGGCTAACGGAGCAGTTTTAAAAAAATTTAAGTTAACATGCCATCTGATCTCGACTTTGTTGGAAAGTCGCTTCGACTGGGCCTTGTAATGTTCGGGAAAACGCTTCTGGTACCGTTATTTGTTTTAACGTTCAGACAACTTATGTTACGGTCAAATCACTTTTTTTTCGTGATCTAATTTTCTAGTGCAGTCAAAGAATTTAACAACAAAACGAAAATACAATAAATGTACAACCAAACTTTATTACCAACAATACTACCTTTTCGATAAACGAATTTAAGTACCCAACGAAATAGTTATATTTTTTTTAGCAAAACTACGAAAATAAAGGATTTCACAGTATTAATTTTGTTGATATGCTTGCATTGTAATTGCTATTGTTGTATTCATATTGCTAATTATAGACGTGCAGCTCGGGCTATCTTAATTCTGATTCCACTGCTCGGTATACAGTATCTGGCGCTTCTCGTGCGACCTGACACCAGTCCCAAGGCATTGTACATATTTGATATGACGTCAGCGCTACTGGTATCTTACCAGGTAGGTTACACCAGTTAGATTTACATCTGTATACATTAAAGGCACAATTGAATTCCTAGGTTTACATCTATACACATGTACATTAAAGACACAATGCCTAGGTTTACATCTATATACAGTAAACACGCAATGCCTAGGTTTACATCTATATATACATTAAAGGCACAATGCCTAGGTTTACATCTACGGTATAGACATTAAAGCCACAGTGTTTGCTATTTATAACATATTTATGGCTAATGAAATGAATGAATGGCGTAAAAATTAACGAAACCCCAGCACGAAAAAAATACATCGGCTATTGGGCGTCTAATATGGCTAATGGAGTATTTTTTTATTATTAAAATTAACATTTACTTACATAGTATTACTTACAATGTCAATATATGTATATCCAAAGTGTTTCCTGTCATCCAAATTTGTATAGTAGCTTAATGTGTACGTTTGCATAAAATCATTTGTCACGTGCCAGACAAAAGTTCAAAGAACATATTAAGCTACTACAAACGCATTGGATGTACATATATTGATATTGAAAGCAATAAGATGTAAGTAAATGTTAATTATAATGATAAAAAAATACACCATTAATTTATGATTGTTTACTATTATACTGTCCATATCGTTTTATCTAAATATATGACACTGACATGCAACTCGTTTTTCAATGTACACTTACCTATTTTTTTCAATATTATTTCAGGGAATGTGTGTAGCTTTAATATTTTGCTTCTTCAATGGAGAGGTAAGATGTACATTTATATACACGCTCCCAAGTTTGAAGATGGATACCACCATCCATTCGCATCTAATGCTATTTGCAACAGGTTTCTGAATAATAGAGCATTTTTCATTATTGCTTGCAATATCTAAAATGTATATCCTTTGTGTTTCTGATTATCCAAATTGTTATTGTAGCTTAATGTGTGTACTTTTGTCCAAAACAATTTGTATCGTACTAAATTAATGCATATGTTAGTTTGTATAATTATAAAACTCTTTGTTATGTAAAACATGTCTGACTGTAATTTCTGTATGTGTATTAGTGGAGAGGCATTTATATCGGTCAATGGCCTGTTTGCCAATTCTTGTTGAGGTAAAAGTCCAAGGACCATATACTAAGCTATTGGATATACACATATTGATATTGTAAGTAATAACATGTAAGTAAAACCAAAACTTCAATAAATAAAAATGCTCTAGTAGCGTTAAATATAATATTATTACAAATAACACTAGAGGTGCACGTAGGGTGATACCCGTCTTAAAACTCGGGAGTGTGTTGGCAAAACGTCCTTAATTAACAGAGCATGCTAAAATAAAATGATATCGATTTTTAAAAACTGTTTGATTGCCTGCTCCAATGACAGCTTTATGAACCTGTTCATTATCTATTTCATGTTCGGTTTTACAAGAAGAGTGAAACCACGCCCGTGATTTTTTCCACCAAGACGCCATTGAACTGAAAAATAATAATAATTATTTCCATTTTGACATAATTAAAATTTGAAACCACCGAATTCTGGTTCCATGAAGCGATTTTAGTATAGCGCAGGTGACTTTGGTCAATATTATATAGACGATATCTGTATATTCTTTCCAAATACCATTAATATAATTTCATTGAGGGGCCGCGAAGCATGGTAAAAAGTGTGTGTGTGGGTTGGGGGTTACTTCTGTCACCAAGTGTTGAACCAAACTAACGTTTGACATCCGATAACCGCTGATATATAATCAATGTGTAACAGTGGTGTCGTTAAACAAACACACTTTATCTTTATGATAAACGTGCTTGAATCTTAAATGGATATAAGCACGTAAATAAGTTATCTTACATTCAAAATTACAATATTCTTGTATTATAACACTAATATTTGTGCATAACTAACGTATTATTCTAAAGTGTTTTTTGGAGCGGGATATAGTCTAGAGGTAGTGTCTGCCTGTGGGGGGACGGGTCGTGGGATCGATCTTCCACAGCGCAAAACATTTTATGGGCTATTTTCCGTTCCAGCCAGTGGTACACGACTGGTTTATCAAATTCCGTGG
>JAUTCZ010055275.1:0-10471 GCA_032273805.1 Melanodrymia brightae | reverse complement strand
AAAGAGTACCTCATGTAGCGGCGACATGGAGACCATGTGTCAATATAACCATGCGTCTGACGTCCAATAATCGATGTTTCTAGTGGCGTCGTTAAATAAAACAAACGTTACTTTACTTTCCTAGTATGAGCTATTTGTCAAAAATTGAATCCGTATCAATCCTTATTGACCCAGAGGGAGTGTTCCGCAGGGCTCTATTGGTAAGTGTACTTCCACTTCCACCGACCAGTGTCCACAATTTGGTTCAACCAAGGCAGTGGTATTATATGTAGTCCTGTCTGTGGGAAAGTGCATATAAAAGATCCTTTGCTACTTATTAATTTGGAGTAGCTGGTTTCCTCTATCATATTAACACTAACGTCTGTCATGGACAGGCAGCCGAGGCAGCTGGACTGCATGACCATTACATACGTGCTTGGACCTTCATTGGATACAAAAACGTAACTAACTCGATCCGACCATTATCCCACGCAGTCTTCCTACTTTTATACGTTAATGCGACATTGGAGATTTCTACAGGGTGCGTCATGCGCTCTGCATCTATTGTGAAATGTGTGTGCTATACCTATCCTATGTCCATTTAATGTTCAATACCCATATGGTACGATACACTATCAATTTTAGGGCGGGATAATTAGCTGCAATTTGCAGACGAGCCAAGTCTATTTGAATTCTAATAATATTAATCAAGGCATCAATCTGATAAATCACAACACAGATTCAATATGATTGTTTTTTTAATTATTTTCTCAAGTGAATTGTATTCTGCCGTTGCCTAGAGCACAAAACGAAAAGGACGCACGTGGGCAGATGTTTAGAATATCAATATTTACACAATACATACATCATCTGTACAATACAGATTATTGACAACAGTTATACGCAAGCTAAAATATGTTTCTAGTCTAAAACAAATTTATTATAGTTAAAATGGTTGAATTATATCATTATTAAATAGGATACTAGTGGAACATGTATTTCAAGTTTCGTTTAAAGAAACATCCTTTAGAAAATATGATCTGGATATAGCGACCGATAGTTTGTTTGTTGACTTACATATTACACTATTAAACAAAAATTTAATGTTAGTATTTATGGCATTGTATAAACACAATTGAAGTACAAAATAAATATATTTTATAGTATAAGCAGCCATACTTTCCTTTTCTTTTAATAATAGTGCAAAAATAAATTCTATTTAGCTACATGTAACGTCATTTCATTTAAATATTTAATAAAACTCCCAGGATAAAGATAAAAGTTTGTTTGTTTAACCACACCAATGGAACACATTAATAGAACTCCCAGGAATGTTCAAATTAATAATTCTTATTAACAGTGAGAATATTAAAGTTTAATCATTCCAGTAACGTTATAAAAATAGGAGTTTCTTCTGTACATTAAAATACATATATACACATGTATGTAGACGGTATACCATATTCAACAATTCTAATTTATTTATTCTGTTGTTTTTGCTTATTTAATGACATGGAGATGTACTGTAATTGGTGAAAATAATTCGCATCGTGATTCTATAATTATACACATTTGATAAAACACATTTGATATTATAATTGTTTGCTGAAGAGTTGATAGGATAATTACTAAGATCTATAATAGTATATCCAGAATTTAGCCAAAAATACTTAAATATTGTTATACCGGTTATTGCATTAAATTCCTTGTGTTTATCTTAACTAAAGATATGTATACCTTAAGGCATGGAAATATGAATAACTCAATTTGGAATGCAATATAATCATACAAACTAGTACAGCTTACTATGGACCGTAAGGCACTGGTCTTAACCATTAGCACAGACTTCCAAAACAACCTTGATTTAATTCAATTTTACTCAAATTAATACACGATGGGTGGACTTAGTTTGTATATTTCCAACCAATGATCTCAAATATGTTCCAGCGGTTGATAATTTTTTATATTTTGCATTTTAAAGCACCTTCGAAATGGATAAAAACTAGACCATTTATTTTCAATGAATTTTTAAAATAAGACTACTTAATACCTTTGAAACTACAGTAAATTTCAAAATGAATGAACATTACTAAATAATAAATAATCACATTAGATTTCAACAAAATTTGTTTTGTTGCTTATCAAAATAACATTTTAAAGAAAAAAAATAACACTAACTTTGGAATGCATCAATATTTTATCACATTTATGGTTTCTCTATCCCAAACGAAAACAGGCAATAGTGGTTGGTCTATGGCAATGTGATATGTACTGTTCTAAACGTATTACAAATACATCAATAGTAAATCGCTATCATAAAAGTGTACAATTTCAAAAAGGTAAAAAGGATGGACAGACTCAATTTGCATAATATTTAAGATATGTTGGAATATCAATATGCAAGGTATTTAACAAATACCCAATGCATAGGTGAATAAGGCAGAAGATGTGAAACAGGAAAATGTAAAATAGTGAAAATACAGTGCATCAAGAAATAGTGATCCATATGTTTAAAAAAAAATTCTATTTGTGAAAACATTTTTATGTAGTACAAGTCAATAAAACTTGTTAAAAGTTAAGAACAAAATATGCAGTATAATTCAATAAAATATTAACAGTGAACAAGATGTAAAAAAAAAAACCAGCCATTTTAAGTTTGTAGACTTTTTGTTTCCATAAGATAAGTTGTAAAAATTGACATACCACCCAAAAATTAGAAGATAAAATATTATTTCATCACTGTTTATACTGGGAGGCTGCATTTTGTAGTTAAAAGTGTACCATCAATAGCAAAAATTCCACAAATTGTCAAATACATATATAACAGTTATCTCTTACATAAAAACTATCTCATCCAAACAAAAAAAATCGTTTTATGATAAATATACCGGTACATAAAAAGAGGAATGACAAATTAGACAGTTTGGCTGAATTAAAAATTGAATTATAAATGTAAGTAAAATTCTCAAATTACTTCAAAAGGAATGTGCGCATTTTATTATTACGTGATCTTCTCTCATCTAACGAAGCTACTCACTCTAAATGATGCAAGTAATACATGTGCCTGCCGTTACTATTTGATATGCAATGTTCGAAAATAGATGTCAACTTAAACTTAAATTGGATATTCCAGAAATTGAACTATTAAAATTTTGTGAAAAAAAAACTCCAATAAAAACATCGATCGAAAAATAATCACAGTTTCTTTTCAGTACTAAAATTCTATTTTCATTTTTCATATTCGTTATTACTCTTTTAATATATTATGTGAATCCATAATACTTACACTTACAATCTTTAATCTATAATATCAATTTAAGGTAGTGATATCAGAGCCCCAAACCTGACACTACTACATTTCTTTCTGGGGTCACTAAACTCTAAAAAATAAAATAAGTATACAAATTAACTTGCAAAAGCCTACAAAGCTTAAAAAAACCACCCCAAAATTCTTAACATTCATGACATAGTCGGTAATATTACTGCATGTTTAACTTTGCAGTTTCAATTTTATAGAAGAGATGCATAACTGTTGCAAAAATCTGTGTCAATTATAAAGTAAATAATATGTACATCTTTGGATTATAAAAAAACAACTGTTTGCCATGTTTGAAAAGTAGTGTGTTGAAAAATTCCAAGAACTAGAAAATAACTATGCTTTACAAGCTAGTCTATGACATGCAAGCATAAACTTAACAGTATGACAAATGCATGCACGAAGGAAATATAGTGTATAACAAATAAACATATGCATGCTATAATATTGATATAACTATTGTAGTACACAATGTATAATATTTAGTTAAAAAGAGCACAACTGTGGCAAAACATTATTCTGTTGAAAATAATGGTGATATGTTTGGGAGAAATTTAAGAAAAAAAAAGAAATGGTCAGAAAACAGACAGATTGAAAACCAATGTGGGACTTTCTTTAAATACCACATCACAAAGTTCCATACATAATTGACATCACAACCTGATGAAACATAAACTATATCAAAATAAAACAATTTCTGGATCAAGTTCTTGAGAAAAGATAAAAACCTCTCAAAGGTCATAATTATTAATAGTTTTTTTCAACATGTAGCAAAAAGACAGAAATGTGAAAATGATTTAAACACAACCAAGAAATAATAATTATATCACATATCAGGCAGGGCCTATGATTATAAATATTTTAGAATCTAGAAGGCTCAAAGTCAGAAAATTACAGATTGATGAAAGATTGGATGTCAAACACAGTTATGTCCACACATGGTCTTGTAAGAATACACTTTCCACCACATAGGCAATGCTTACAGAATACCAGCAAGTTAGGTGTCCTTTATGTACATCACGTCCTTTCATGCACCAGTTGTGGATCACAGGTTGGAATGGTAAATAGCCCAATGTGTTTCAGATTGAACGCAATTGTTATAAGCCTTGTTTCCAAGACTTGAAAAGTTACATAATCATTAGGCTTGTAATTAATAAAATAATAATACTCGAATGACTAGTCAGGATTCCCAAAACACTGGTTAACCAACAAAATATTGAAAAAATATTTCAGTTGAAGTACAACTTCAAATTCATTTTCACAAGTTTTATAAAAAATGTTTATACAGTACATATATTGAGCATTTAAACATTTTTGAAATGTAAATTAAATGCCGACAAATGATCAACGTGGAAGTTAAATAACAGGAGTTAAAGACAGTAAATAACAAATTGATATGTAAAATGTTGCTTCAGTTTTGATTTATTCTTGATTATATGGTACTACAACTGACCACTTTATTTACTTTAATTAAACATTACTGAATCCTCGCTTTGGGTACAGCCTTGGCATTTGGTCCAAGTCTTTGATGGCGGACCATATCCAAGGCAGGGTGGGGGATATAAACCTTCAGTGGATTAGTCACCTAAAACGACAATCTATTTCTTTAAAAAAAAGCCACATTCAGATAGTTCACCACTAGAGTACATTTATTAATAATTATTTAACGTCAAACTCGTTATTTTGAAGCAAGGTCACAAAAGTTTCCTGCTGCCACATATGCTACCCTTTTTTGATTAGCATTAAAGATTGTTTATTAACCTAAATAATTGCAGAAATTACGGTAAATTGTAGATGTTGACATCTGTTTATGCACCCTTCCACATATATGATAGCATATATATACCTCCGGCCACTGATGTACCAGTCATGGCCAACTGGTTGGAACAGGAAAACCAATGATACTAATGAGTCTACTGAGGAGAATCCATCCAAGTTAACACTCGAACCACTGAGTGAGATCCTGCTCCAAACTCAGTCTTGTAAACCATCTTAAATGGGCATTCGTATATTATTCTCTATATGTTAGAAAGAATTTACTGACAGTTACATCAATCAGCTCATATCCAGGCAGCTGGATGTTTAATCAGCAGTAACATAATGCAGATGAATATTCCAAATTATTCAAGGAATGTTAGATACCCTAAAACATTTAAGTAGTAAACAATAATTAATATACTGCATTTAGGCAGAACTAGTACACCTTATGTAAATCACGAAATGCATTAAAAAGAAATTAAAAAGTGGTTCGCTGTTGTTGAAAAAAATATGAAGATGTAATTTGTTTAAAATACTAGTGTGAAATAAATACAATAGAAGATACTTCGATAAAAAGTAAAAGTACAATAAATATATTATTAGTTCGACTGTATCAACAGGACAACACTTTATGGATTGCTTTAAAATTACAATCAACAAATTTAACTTTGAATATTTAAAATGTGTATTGTCTATCCTGGCAAACATTGGCAAACAATATACACATACAATATACATAATGGTTGAACATCACTTAGAATCAAATCCAACGTGGCCCGCTAAGAATTAAAATACTTAATATTGCGTACATATTTTCAAACTTAATATACTTACCACCGGTGACTTGCTATATAAAAAAAAGCAATGTTTGTTTAAAGACAAACCTGCTCATTGTTCCATTAGCGATTATTACTATTATTGGTCAAACATACGGTTATTACATCACTTGATCTACAGTAGAAATCTGAACGTGCCACAAAGGTTACTCTTTTTCATAAGCCACCAGCTAAACAACTCGATCTCTTACCAACGAGAATAAAATAATTTCCACCATATAACTGAAACAGCTAAGAAAGAAATTGAAAAATTGGAACTTCATCACCAAAATAACCATATTTAGATTACCACTGGTCACTGCCATCCCCGATCCGATATGTAACACCTAAAACTGCCAGACACAGATCATTGCTCATGCAGGACCACAGACCCTGCAGTCATGTCCCGTGCATATGATAAAACAAGGATAATGCACCGACCAAGATGGGCAACAATGGCAGGCAGGCAAGCTCTGGGACACTAAAGAAGACTTGATCCAGATAGGGGTGTTGTTAAACATCCATTCATTTCAATGATCCAGTTTTTATCAACACAACTGGGGCCTGTTTCACAAAACATCGTAAGTCTAGTTTACGATTAGTTGTGGACGTAAACGGAAGTAGAGAAATTTCGATCGCTAACTGTTAGTGATACGACTATGGTTAGTAGTTGAGACTTCATGGGTTTTTGGTCATTTGTGGCATATTACCAGAGGATGCTATTCGTTCTTGGACACAATTACATTTAATTATATTTTGGGAAACACTTTTTGTCACATATTTACGTTTACGACCACAACTAGTCGTAAATGCTTTGTGAAACAGGCTCCTGGACTCCAAATCTCATGCATGATCAAAACAGCTTGAACACTGCAGAAGACACATCATGATGCTGTCATACTGTGACTGTGATCTCTCTAGTAAGTTTGAACATAAATTAAGTTCTAGCAATTAACAAAGTCTTTTTCATACCAAACTAACTAAAAAATATTTTCGAACAGTAAGTATTAGCAACTTGAAATGATCTCAAGTTTATAAATTTGGAAGAAAAAGTTAGCAATACAGATAATAATACATCAATATACATATATACAAGAACATTTTACTATTTTAAAACCAACACATTAAAGCTTAGAGCTTACAATAATGTACAATAATAACATCACAAACACAAAGAATGGCCAAGCTTGTCAACTTTTGATCAGTCATTTGTCTGCACTACAGTTGCAATCATGAAACAGAGGCTATACATGAAAATGGTACTAAAAACCAGCGACAGATTACATTTTAAAGAAAACAGCCAGGGAGACTACATGTACTCGATTCCTTACTTTTAATTGGCTATAATAAAATAAAAAAAATCATTTATTTGCCATTTTCATTTCTTAGTATACACAGTATATCGATTATAGCAAATCATTATATTTTTCTGAGTAAAACATTAATGTACAATTGTTTAACAGGAACCCTAACTACAAGTGGGAGTGTGTTAGATGGAATTACTTTTAAAACCATTGCAATAATCTAGAGATTTATCCAGGCTTTCTGTAATACCCGATACTGCACATAGGCCTTTTCTCAAAAGCAAATCGGACTAATTCTGAGGCTAAAAATATTGGTATACAAAGACTTTTGTCTATTTACTTTGATCACAATTAAGATTAAAATGATGCTAATCTTCCAAATTCCATCAGTCATAGGACCCAAACAAAATAATCCTGTATAAATCCTTGGAATTCTTTACAATATGTATTAAAACTTGTTATATGGGATCGGTCATCGATTTTGGCACTTTTCTCACATCATGCCCCACTGGCATCATTTCAGTTTTTAACTTTAATCAGTGGCTTTATAATGTGCACAGGAAAAAATGCATTGTTATTTCCTAATTTTTCTTAGTTGACCTGAATTGAAGTTATCAAAAAAAAAAATAGCCTTTCACAATTTGGATGAAAATATTATAAACAGCATAACAATTTACTGTCGTTATAAAGGATAAACTAGTTATAGAATTTAATCTTACCGGGTATTATATGGAAATTTTATATTATTTTTTCAACAAATGAAAAAAGTTTGTTATGTACAGGTACACATATTTAATTATGAACATATATTATTATTTCTCTTAACATGTTATAATAGAAACAGAAACTAAAAATGGCATACTATATAAGTTGCCATTAAATTTCAAAGCGAAAATTTAGTGGTTTTAAAAGATATAACAGAAGTGACATTTAAGATTCATTGATCAGCTTTGTTCACTAAAATTGCACATATGCCACAATTGTTATTACACTACACATCTAAAAATACATTTAAAATCCATATAACGAAAAAAAATTATTTTCAAAATAAAAGCAATTAAAAAATCTTGTCAGTTCACATAGATAGCTCCCGGGGCTCAGAACAAATAGGTCTACATTTGTTAGTCATTCTGGCAATGCTGGTTACAGATAGTGGCCAGAAATACGAGAACAGATTATCATTAATGTATTCAGGACCCAAAACAAGTCGGCAACAATCTTCTTTTTTTTAAGTTACCGTACTATGATGAAAAATATTTCAATTTTCCATTAAAAAACTAATATAATTTTATGACAGAAATTTCTTTCTTTTACGTGATCCTTTCTCTTACGGTATTGTTTTAAAAACATTATTTGATATGACAATAAAAATTATGTAAAAACTAACAATCGTCATCTTCATGTTTTTAATTGATTAATTTCAATGTACCTAGGAGCAAAGAATATAATAAAAATCACTTTTGCTGTGACACCAAAAATTGAGAACTATCTTACACCTTGTCATATAGTAAACAAAAATACAACTGAAGCAACATTAGAACATTAGTAAATCCTTAAAATATAAAACTAAGTATTCTATTTCAGTAGTAGAATTATCTAATTCTGAAAAACTTTTGAAATAAATAAAGTCAAAAGTCTAAAATTTTTATTAAATTCGAACAATCTAAAGATAGAAAATAACACACCAAAAACATACGTGTGTCAACGACATTCTAACTTTAAGCAAGAAAAGCGACAAATAAATGCTTTCATAAAATACACTATACCATCCTGACATCTATAGTTTAATATTAATAATATGTGATGCCAAAACTAATGTGATGCCAAAACTACCTTAATTCCACATTTTACATTCGGACGAAATACAATACACTTTAATTAATAATTCTCATGTTCTACAAGCAGAGAGTGTTCAGTCTTCATTACGGCATTCTGCAGAGTTGATAAAATGGTGAACTGTTCAATCCTAACTAAAACACTCTCATAACTCTGTCGTCAAGGTTACTTTCCTTTCCACTTTCTTCACCTTCTTTTCAGGAACTGTGACCTGCCAAGGTGAGATGTCGTTGCCATTGGCAGTGGCTGATCCCGAATCTGATTGGCTGATGGTGATCACACGGCTGACAGAGGTGTTCGGATTGGACGCAGACGACACCTTCCTCGTGACAGACTTGGTTCCTGTGAATGATGTTTCCTATAGAACGGGACAATACTATTAGACATTCATTCACAATACAATGCAAGATCATACATCAGAACAATTAGAAACAAAACCAAACACTTAAAATGATATATAGAGCCATAATGCATAGGGTACTACTCCTTACATGTGTAATTAAGCTATTTGATTTATTGCAAGGAAATTGTAAGGGCCTTAAATTCTGTTGTCCGTCCCTGTACAATGCATAGCCATTCAATTTGTACACAGCGATTTTACACAAAAATTATAACATCTATTATCAAGCATGGTCAGATGTCAAGTTGTGCATGCATGGACCAGAGACAATTCAACATCTATTATCAAGCATGGTCAGATGTCAAGTTGTGCATGCATGGACCAGATACTGACATCACAGCAAACATTTCTTTCCACAACTACTTTGGTATTCATGTGTTGTGTTAATACATGTACGTTTGGCTATTACTATTTTTTATTATTTTCATTCACTACATGACATTGTATTTATATCATTACAAAAGTTATAAAATAAAGTAAGTTAAGTTTACATGCAGATCTCATGTAAATTGCATATAATTTATAAAAAGTAGTTGAAGTTTTTTGCAAATTTTTGTGGTTGATTTATAATGAACAAAAATGCATAAATAAATAAAATTTATTAAAATTTGTTAATAATCGTGTCTGTGCATTTTACATGCAAAATACATGCAATGGCTAACAGCAGGAATGTTCTACCAATCTAATCTGGTCTCTTGTCCATGATGTAAAAATATCAATTTAGTTAATGATGTGTATGATTATCTCACCTTCTCCCCATCCTATCAACATTAAAGTTCGTTTTATTTAACGACACCACTAGAAACACATCGATTATAAATCAGCGGTTATTAGACGTCAGACACATGGTTATATTGACACATGGTCAAAGAGGAAACCCGCTGCCGCCACATAGGCTACTCTTCTTTGAATGTCAGCAAGGGGTCTTTTATGTGCACTTTCCCATATACAGGATAGCACACACCACGGAATTTGATAAACCAGTCGTGCACCACTGGCTGGAACGGAAAATGTTTTCGCTGCCGCCACATGGGCTACTCTTCTTCGAATAACAGCAAGGAAT
>JAUTCZ010055274.1:6269-19022 GCA_032273805.1 Melanodrymia brightae | reverse complement strand
ATGTTTTGAAATATATTTCATAAGCATGTTCTGGTCACTATGAATTTAGTACATTTTAACACGACATTTATATTTTAAAATATAATTCCTTATGATCTGGATTTTAGTACCAGTAAATTTGTTGACTAGCATACATCTGGTTACTGGATGCATTGACCAGAGTTGATGTGTCTGTGCAACAACAAGGCTGTTCTATTTGTCCTGGTGATACACTTTTAATGTGTAATAACCCACTTTTGTAGAACTTCTGTGTATTTGTACTAAAGTGCCAACATTAACTTTGTCTTAGGGTAAAGTCAAATCAACAATGGTTCTCTCTCATTCACACAATTCATTTGAATAACTAAAATCCTATTTTGACACTGAACGTTGAGTCTAAATTAAACATTGTAAATTACTCTTTTGTTGCTGCAGTGTACTGAATAAATATGTTTATATTTCTGGTTGCCTTTTGAATGCTCCACTTCAGGTTGAGATTTATTGAAGCTGAAAAGTTACTGTTTGGTAGACGGCGATTTGAGCAAAAAATCACCTGTTCCATCATCATTAACAGTAGGCTTCTAATAAAATAAGATGTATTCATGAGACATGTGCAAGTTGACAGCCCCTGGTGGGACTCGTGGGAACCCCACATCTGGCATAGCGGAGAAGGCTTGTGCAGCTCCCTCCAGCCCCTAAGCAGGGACTGTTATCCATTAACATAATGACGCAGAGGAGTCATGGTCGTGTGGCTACTCTTGTTGTGTCGCGCTCAGCTGGGCTTGTGTCATTGTATGCAGTCCCCACTTCTCGACGACGGTGTAAGACATTCATGTGATAGAGCAACAACGGTCTCATTGCGCAATTTGTTGTCACATACAGGCCTATTTACCCTCTTTAGTAGCAATTTGTTAGTTCTAGCTGACAGTTCTTAAGAGATTGCGTGTCAGACACAGTGATCAGTGTGGCTGCCTTTATTACTATAATGTAATATTGTTAATAATACATGTCTATGTTTAGTTGGCAGTTGCCTATCTTGTATTAATGTTGCCTATCTTGTATTAATGAAGCTGTTGGATCACTGTAAATCTTGTATGTCAGGATTAAGTGTATGAATTATCTCCAGACCATAATTTATATCATTATGACTATTTAACATTTGCCAATGTTGTGCTGAAGTTACAACATTTAACATAGCAGTACTATTGTATTTGGTATTTGTACTGTCTACATAGTGAGCCTATCCATGGAGTTCACCAGCATAATAAGTCATTACCATAACAAATCCACCCACCCCATCCAAACTATTGCTGTAGTGTAATGAGTCTATGACTGGCTAGGTGTACATCCGGAATCTTAATGCCAATACCACATTGATGCTTGTATCAATCTGCTGTTTTCATTAAGGTTCCATTGATAGTTTTCATTGTGATATGTGATACCAAAGCTCAGAAATCAGTTGGCTGCTGAAAGTTACTTTATTAATTTAAAGAGTTGAAAGACATCACCAACTGGTTGTTCCCAGTATGACTATTAAACAATATTTTTATCCTTTTGTATAACGGACAATTGAATTTTTATTGCTCTTCACATGAATATCTGATTTATTCATGAATACCAGTATTTTTAAACATAAAATAAAGCGTGAAGATTTTTACTTCCTGCAGGTGATCGAATTTTAATTACAAAATTGTGATCTTATGTCATTTTCTTATGAAATTAGATTAGGCAACATTCACAAAAAATTGCATGTTATTCCTACACAAAGGAATATACGTTGAAAATAGTTTCATAAAAATTGAGTGGAACCAATGTTTTGTAGTTTTGTTTTGTACAGAAAATACATTTTCAATCATTGTGTGTTGTCACCATGGCATTTGCTTAGCTTAGATATTTTCTATTTTACAAATAATTCTTAGCATGGTCTCAAATAAGTGATAATAATAACTATTTAAATGATGGTTACAAATTTAATATAAGGTAATCTTTCGTAAGACTGTCAACAATACACGAAACACTGAAAGAAATTTAAAACAGGTACGCCGTAATGGAAATATTCACAGCTGTAAACTTTTGGGAATTTTTTTAAAAAATCAACTCATGATATGTAATTTTCTCGGCTCAAAAGAGAAATTGATGTATATTTTTTAATAGATATAATTACTAGTAATTCTTTGTGTGGTTGTAATTTTCGTGGTTAAATTACAAATTTGAAAAACGCAAAAATGACCGACACGAATATTACCTGTTTTACAGTACTATACATCCAAACATGTACTAATAAAACTTAATGAAAGCTAACACTAACAGTTACAGTTATTGGTTAATGTGGCCCTTGTTTGCAAGTTTTTCAATGCTGTTGTACGTTTTTATGGGGGAATAAAGCTCTCATTGACTTGCTGAGGTGTTGTAATAAAATGTGTTAACTTGTTGCTATAAAGTTAATATGTCATCTCTACATGTTGAGTATTAATGGCATCATGTACTGATGTAGACTTGTTGCGATAAATATGTTATTGTTATCTCAGCATTTTGAGTAAATTACATCATTCATTTACTCAATATGTCAAGATGACATATTACTATTAAATTAGTTGTTTTAGAGAGACATAATCCTTTCGAACTCTATAAATTCCTTGATCCGCCTAAATCCTTGCCTGCTCCTGAGGACCTGGAATGTCAATTTTTAAATGTTATCAAACACAACAGTATATAAATGATGAGTTAATAATATTTGCAGTGATCAATACATTGGTGTAATAACTTTTCCAGGATGAGACTGTAGAGCAGTCGGCTGCTTCACCCACGGATCCCGAGGCGGAGGCGGAACCCGAGGCTGAACAGAAAGAAGCAGAAGACGATGCGGAACCGGCAGCTGAAGAAGTTCCAGCAGAAGACTGAAATCTGTGATTCAATTAGGAACATTTAACAGACTCAATTTTGGATGACACTTTCACTTAAAAGATTGTTTTACGTCCAAATTATTTATTTCAGGTATTTTACTGTGATTTCTGTCGAATACAAATACGTGACCATTCAACAAAATTTAATTAAGAAAACTACTTCAACTAAAATAGATATTTTAAATCTTTATGAAATGCCAGAAGGCTACACATCATGGTTTGTAAGTCACGTGATTATGAAATATTAGTTTAAACTTCAGTTCCAGCCTTTAATCCTATTTTGTAATGATTGATCCGAGACCTCACATTGTTGTTATTATAGACACATAAAGAGTTCAGTCACATTTAGATAAGAACCTAACATCCACTATCATTTCTTGTTCTATTTAGGAATCCACGTATTTGACCAATCAAAGGATAGCAAGCATATTTAAACAAGTGTGTATATATATAATAGCATCTGACAGATGCTGATTGCGACGATGTAGTGTAGGAATGATCAAATTTAGTTGGTCAGATATCTACACATTCTTAGCCAAAATATTACCTGGACATTATCCGTTAGATTCTAACATGGAGTGATACTGTATGTTAGGTTCTAATTAGAATCGGACTGATAAAGGGTTGTAGGTGATTCATTAGATTGTTATTGTTGACTATACATATAGTTGGTAATGCCTACTGCTACTAATCGGTAGGATTGGACATCGGATTGATAACACCTAGTGCTTGCCCTTAACCAGGGAGTGTGAATGGGTGTCTTAGTGCCTGTATTGGATATTATTTAATATTTCATACGAACTCACCTCTCTTACTTTATTTCTCCATAAAATGTATTGTCATGTGTTGAAGTGTATGATAACCTGTATTTTGTATCTCATTACACTGTCTTTGTTGGTACATTGTACTTCAATAAATTATATTTATTAAGTTACATGCTGGAAAGTTTGTAGACAACTGAAGTAGTTCAGTTCTTTTACAATTTTTGATAGCTTTTTCAGACTGATTATCTTGCTAAAATTTTTAGACACATAAACCAGATTTACTGTGTTTTGGCATCATTATTTTTTTTGCTCACATAAAGAAATATAATTATGAAATATTTCCCAAAAAAAAATTGGTTTCTTTTCACATTTGACTGATTTATTACAAGACTGTACCACCTTTGGGTGAAACAAACTGAAGACAAGCGTTTTGTCTCTTGTCATATTGACTACCAGAGATAATTGCCATAATAAAATTATGTTGATGTTATTCATAAACATCACATTTAAAACATTGCAAACTTGAAGCAAAACAAAAAATTTGAGAAAAATGTATATTACAGTATTATATTAGTGTTACTACCGGTAGGTGTAGCATGTACAAAACATAAAATGTATAATAAAAAAAAGTAACTTCCAAAATAATGTTGTGTTTAATAGTGTGATTTCAAATTGTCGTTGATCTGTAAATACTAGACTACAGGGAGAATGTTTGTGTGAAAGAAGTCAGGCCATCTTAACCATTCTTTGTTTTCTGTGACTCGCCTCACTATATTAGTTGTGGGAGTGTAGGATTTGTTGGTGTTTATAATAGACACATCCATGTTCAGTCTGAGATACCAACACAATTCATTAGGAGCAGCAGTTGCTATTTAAAGATGGGTTACAGCTAACCAACATTTTTTAATATGATGGCCATAGTTACATCAGGTATTCGTATTTTGATGATAAGTAAAAAATAATTATGTGTTATCATTAGTAAACAACAGTTTTCTCTGATATGTTTTTGTAATGTATGCTTTTATCAGGGGAAGTGAGTAGGAATATAAAAGTAATTTTGATGCAGCTGTGTGTTTTTCTGATTGATATCCATTGATTGTAGATTTGTTAAGATTATATTCATCCATTTATTAGGTTTTGACTATCAAATGTTGCTTCGAAAGAACATACAAATGCTCATTCATTCTGAAATGTGGCAACCTCTTAGATATGATTTTAACGCAGGTTCTTTGACATGCTTTGATCATTTCTTTAAATTTAAAGGAAATGAAAGATATTTTGAATAAAGTATATTATGAAACACTATTTTATCTGGGTTTGTTTAAGTGGAACAATCGTGTTCGATATGTTTAAAACAATATTCACATCAGCAATTGTTGGGATCTAAGGATGAGAGCAATATAAATTATTATGAATTTTGTCATAATGATTGTGAACGTTAATTTTTCAGTGCGTTCTATTATAGTGTTCAACCCAAGTAACACAAATCTGAAGGTACCACAAAATCTTATGGATAACGTGAGTTTTGGGATCTTGAAGTTATTAGCTGTCAAATAGTAATATTGGTGTCAAATCGAAAGTTTTGAATTCCACAATGCAGACCGATAGGGTCAACAAAATGTGTCAGTAAAGTTAATTTTGTTTTTAACATACGTCAAAAGAATACAATGATGAGTTCGTGTAATTAATAGTAATTTTTTATACATCAGAGTGCATTTAACTGATGCATCGGCTTGAATAAGAGAGCTGTGATTCGGTTATACATGTAATTCATGATACATCACAGTCCATCACTTTAGACGAAACGGATGCTTTGGCCAGTAGATCACAACTATTATTTGATCATATATGACGATAGTGGTAACAGGTTATGTTGATATGAAAATCACTTGTCTATGCGATTTGGTTTTCCTACAAATTGTGTGAGAAAGCCTGATGATAAATATACCACAAACGATTGTGTATCGAGTGCAATAGTGTCACTGACTCACTGCCTCATTCTTGGGTTTCCTGTAAAGGGATTGAAATGTTAATTATGCCCGTTATGTAAATCTATTAATGGTCACTCATGCAGTAATCTATATCATATTATAGTACCATATTATTAAATACCTGTCCCCCGTCCCCGTCTTTCTAAATACACACCGCACACATGTATGAATGTGTTGTAGTGAATACAGAACGGAGAAACGTTTTTGTTGCACGCATTAGACGTTTATATGGATGACGTTGCACATGCTTGGATCTTAAAATTAATGGTATTATAATGGTACTCTTAAACTGATTAGGATAGTTTAAGTGCAACAGACAATTGATTTTGTTTTAAAATAAACTGGCACGCAACTATTTATTCTTTTCACTATTTTTCTTGGATAATACATATTGTATATATATCAAATGTAACCATGTTATTATAATAATTCTAGGTCTTCTATAAGACTTGAAGCTAGAGTGATTTTGAAAACATGACTGACGATGCATGGACATGTTTTTGTAAGCCAATGTCGAATAATACAACATTTATAATTGTTGTGTTTTTATCATACCAAGTGATGCTGCGGCAACAAAGCAATGAAATGCCGTTTTCAAACCGTACAGCTACAACTGGAAAGCCCACGTGTCAGTGATGACCAGTCCTGCACCATCCGCCCGAAGCAAACCTAATCGCCCCCCATCATCTTCGTTTGCCTCGATCCGTCACCTATTGTGTGGAGTTAATGATCTGGTGCTAAAGTTCTGGTTTAATTTGCCAAATAAACATGCGTCTGAGAAAAGAATAGTAAAGAAGTTTGTAAGTCACACGTGACGGGTTGTGATAGTTACCGGGGACAATTGATAGAGTACTGGCGATTTGCTTGGATGACCAAAGCAACACTTTGAGGAGCGACGTCGCACGTGGCAGCATCATCGCGTCGGAGGGGTCACGCGCCACATTGGTGTCGCGCTCCCTGGTTGTTACTGTTATCCTCAGTTTATGTTTGTTTATATTTTCATGTCGGCGGTTCCTATTCATTTGCAAGAAAAAAGAACGAGACGGTAGATAAGATGAATCGAGTGAGAAAACGTCTTATCAGTCGAGAGTTACGAATTGAAAGAGTTAATTTTATTAATAGAATGTGTGGCTTTTCATAGTTTTAAAACAAAACGTTAATAATAATAATTATTGAAAACATCCACAATGTTGCATATATTAAATTTTATAGATATATATATAGTATGTGCAGTGTTGTATTTTCACAAACTAAAGCATACAAACAGTTTTGAAGCATGTTTTTATTTGTACATGTACATATCTTCATTTTGCTTGGGATCGAGTATCTATATGAGTAGATCATTTTTGTTTGTCGAAGTTTTGGAAATAACAAAAAATGTTCTTTTTTACTGTGAATTTAAATAAATTTATATCATTAATTTTTTGAAATAGAAACCAAAACGATTTTTCGAAAATGTTTGCAATTTTGGAGGTTTTCCACTCCAAATTCCATTGGCATGGCAGTCATAAACTTTAATTGGAAATATTACTTAACTGTATATTTTTATGTTTATCCTCTTCTGTATCACTATATTGATGACAAATAATTTATGCAACTAGGCAAAGACAATAGAATGTTTGGAAGAGTATGTGAAAAATGCATTGTTTAGTTTACATTTTAAGTAAAATGCACAAAATATTATCTAAATCACACATTTTTAATACGGGCAAAGGAATCATGTGTTTACAGAACTCTTTTTAATACACTAAACTTAGTAGTTGCTATGGTAACCAAATAACCACAGAAAATCATGGAAATTTTAGATAATACAAAATACAACATTAAACTATTACATGCCTTAAAAGTCGTCTGGTCGCGTGCTTCACACGCGCTAACCCAAGTAGAGGCTACTTTTGTTTTTGGTGTCAATATTAAAATAACCCTTATCACCGCCAATAGTGTGTTTATGTAATAGGTTTTGCGAGTATAAGTGTAGCAAATCAAGGTAAGTTTCTTAGACGTGTGATCTTGCCGCTTCTTTCGGCAATGTTAAAACGCATTTAATGGTTCTGTGACAGACCATGATGAGGTGCAAACAATGTCAATGAGACTGTCTTTAAATAGTGTATACCCTTGAGATATTCAACACTTCCGTCTTCCAATGCGCTGCAGATGTCAGATAATGTTGTGTGATTTCTACTTTTAGATCTGTGCTAATAAGTTTTATATGGGTGCATCAAATATATATTAAGTCGACCTAAATAATTATGTCTAAAAACTAGGAACACAATAATCTAAATTGCCATTGCAAAGGTTGTTAATGGATATAGGCTCAACTACTTGACAGAATAACTTTTCTTCTTCCTCTTTCCAAAGAACTACGATAACATCCAGTTACTCGGGTCTGGTAACACAAAAACGGTATACCGTATCATGAAGGCTTTGTTTGAATCAAATTTTTTTATTGTACAACAAACTTGCTAGTCATATTTAAATCGGTCTGCATTTGAATATGTTTTATATCCATGCCATGACGTTTCACAGTGAAAACATGAGTTAGCCTGAACCATAACCAAAACTTGGTCATTCATTGTATTGTGTATAGTTCGTTTAAAATCAATTTTTTCATCTATGAAAGAAGACTGATAGTCCGTTCTAAAAACTTAAAATATATTCTCAGACTCTCACTTGTAACGAAAAAAAACCAAACTGAAAAAAAACAAATCCTAGTGATTTAATTCGACACATTGTTGTTTCCCATGCTCGACACCCCGTAGCGGTTTATGTATATCATTAAAGCAAAATAATCAGGTTGTTTTTGTAACAACCGACGTGTTATAATTCTGTCTAAATACCATAAATTTGACGTTTCAGTTTTCCACAGACAATATCGTCAAAAGAAATTTGATACTGCTACTCAACGAACCGCTTCTCCGGATAACCGAATGTAGATTGCGTCTTTCTTAATTATTTTATTCAAAGTGTATGCCTGGGGTGGTATTAAAATGATGATAATAAAAGCTGGTAATTAGTGTGAAAGCTGATCGCAAGTCCTATGTGTTTAGTGTGTAAGTGATAGGCTGGTATTATAGCGCGCGGAAGGTGTTCCGGCAGAGAACCGTTATGATGGGAGTCCATGAGAACGTAACGTCCCATATAACACATGTTAGTTGACGGAGACCACTGGGTGTGACGTGTTGTCAATTAAACGCTCATTTCATGCTAATTACTGGCATGACAATCCAGTACTTATTTATTTGTGAACCAAATTGACTGAAACAAAATATATTGTAAAACGCAAGCAAGTGAAAATACCCATATAAACTTGTACAAATAAGCTACCTCGTTCGATAAAAAGAACAGTTTGTTCAACGACGGTGGAACACATTGATTAATATTTAACAATCATCTGTATTGAATGACAGGGGCGACACATTAATAGCTTCCAACACAAATCCACTGTTGCGAAATAGGATACAAACAAAAGTGCACATACCACATATTTTGAGGAGGATCGATCCTTCAACCTCACGCACCTGAGGCGGACACTATATAGCGCGCTTAGCTAAATCCCGCTCTCACAACTTATCATAGAGGTAATGGTATTATCAGTAAAAATATCTTTAACCTCTATGGCTATCAGATCGTGGTTTCCCATTGTATAAATGTCTTTCATACCTGTGGTTATGAGACCGTGCTAGTACTGCATTCTCAGTGGAAATGTTTAACCTATACGGATTTGAGATAGTGGTATTCTCAGTGTAAATATTTAACCACTATGGATTTGAGATAGTGGTATGCTCAATGAAATGGATAGACCTCGTTTTCAAGGTCATAGGCCTATAGGCCTAAAAGACGAAATTCTCTGTTATCAAATATATCTGGCAATGGCTGATTGCCCATGGGATCATGGATATAACTGTGATACACTCTTAGCCTAACATCTAGGCCTAATTGAATATCTGTCTGACGTTTACTATGTAAGTCAAGATCATGCATGTTTGAAAATATTCAAGGTCAAATGATGGCGGTGAGAAAAATCGTAATTTTAAAAAAATTACCAATAACTATGTATATAAATTTTGATAGGGTGATAGCAGAATGTATAGTATTAATTACTTTTCTCAAACCTTAATAAAGTATAGGATCAAGTAATGTTTTGGCTTTATATCAAAATATTCACTGACGCTACCAGTGTCCTTTCACGTCAAGGTAATAGACAGTTTCTCCCAACTATTAACATGTCGACATTTGATGAGTATTGCAAACAATATCTCCATTACACGGATCATAAACCAGATGGGGAAATAGTGACCGGATCGACATAGTGTGGTACTGATACGAACCTGACTATCCGAATGTGTCAACTTGGCCCAAGATCTGCTGTCAATTCAACTCTGCCTTAAAAGTACCAAAGAACACTGAAGAATTCTTCGAACACCGACTGAGTAGACCGCTCTTCACAAGTGTTCATTAGGAAAATGTGTGTACATGACCAAGGAAGAATCGGTTGTATCAGTATCACCAGCACCAGAGGCGGATTAGGGGGCACCGCCCCACCCCCCTAAATTTTGCGAGTTTAAACTAGAACATCTCACCCAAATACAAAAAACATTAAAAATTTACTTCTTTTAATTTTTTTTATTGTAAACCATGTGCACAACAAAACAAACAATTAACGCACCGTGATTAACCAGCTTCACAACCAACCCGCAATCACTTAAAATAGCTCATTGTTAGACTGATTTTTGTATCAAATATTAAATGAATGTGATATGATAGAACACGACTGGTACCAGTTAAATTACACGCGAGATTTCTCGATATATCTTCTCTGAACACGCCTTGGCACTACTTTCATTAAAATTCTCTAAATTTTGGATTTCGTTGAAAAAGATATGATAGTTTACATAGTCGTCGTCTCTTATAAGTCGTCATCATCATTATCCTTGTCGTATACATCGTAGTCATCATTATCATAATCATCATCATCATCATCATCATCATCGTGCATAATCATTAGCAGCATCATCAACATCATCAACATCATATAGCAAAGGTAATTTTATTTAGAAACATATTTACAGAAATAGAAACATGTACTAAATGTTTACACTAACCGTTGAAAAAAAAAGGCTTTCACCGTCACCGAAGCAGCAAATATAAAAGATATTTTAAACAAATTTTAAAACATATTGTTTAGTCGTTGATTAATTAGATACACCGCCCCTACACGCGCCATTGGTTCGCTGTCAAGTTTTCTCCTTCAATGCGCATGCCCGCACGCGAGTAGGCAGCACGTGAGCTATCCTCGAGGTATGACAAAAGTTAAAATTATAAGATGGAATTCAAGTGATGGCTGACAGCTGTGGAAGAGAAACTTTTTCACACAGATATGCAAAAATGGAAGAAATGCCACAAAAAAGACGACACCAGTCGACATTTCTCTCAGTTTAATTTTGACTTTGACAATGACAGCAGAAACAAATCGAGTGGGTCGGGTACTGTCAGGTACCCCCCAGGGCCACATCGGGGTGATAGCAGGAACGGATCTACCCACCCTGGCTAGCACCGGGCCGTACCCAGCAAACGTACCCATTGGTGTGAATACACGTGACGATCACAGTGTTAAGTACACATTGCAGGTGAGACAGTTATAATTTTATATAATACATCTACAAGTGTTTTTTTGCTAAAATATAATTATAAAAGTATATACATGTATTATTATATAATTATCAATTTATTTATTTAAATATTGTTTAGCACCAAATTTGTGGATTGGTTCAGGTTCTTTAAAGCATCTAAAACAGTCAAAGTGTTCGAACAACTCATGTTCATAAAAGACATATAAAACACAACTTTTTGTTATATAAAAATAATTATAATATTATTTTGAGTTATAAAACCATTGAAATGTTTTCTTCCGTTGGTGTGGAAGATGTATTCCTCATTGTATACAAACAATCCAAGAATGTTTAAACTGATTGAATTAATAATATAAATAATTATATAATTACATGTAATTTTTTAACATTTTCCGTAATCTCGTGTGTTTATTTATATAGGTCTAACTAAATTATTTATCTTCTGTATTATAATTATTATACAGTTTATTTTCATATTAATAATTATCATATTATAATATAATAATGTTTGTTACCATTTACATATGCAACGCATGTATGTATGTATGTATGTATGCCGCTTTATGTTATGATGTATATAATACATAATTATGTGTATTCTCAAGGGCCAATAGAAATTTTACGATATATAACATAACAGTGAGATCCATTCATTTGCAATCCGTATGTGTATGTAGGCCCTACGTCGACCGACTGACAACATTAATTTCATGCACCAGGGAGAGATAATCCGTAATCGCTCGTGACTCAATAGTTCACAGTTATATCACTACAGACCTCAAAAAGGTTTCCCCACTCGTATCTACTATACGATCTCAATTATATCAATACAAGTGACAAATCCAGTTTGTCTACGCTATATATTTATTAAATTGATATAACTTGATTCAGAGGCTTTTTGGTCACATTACTTATATTGATATAACTCGAGACCTCTGTGGTCGGTTATTGTTAGACTAGTATTGCATATTTTCATCCCACTCGCTCTCAAATGTACTCAAATAATAAATCTGACGACACAGCGACTCGTAACGGGAGAACAATTGGAATGTTTGAATAATTGTGACTTATTAGATGCCGTCATCGTACATAATATAAATATAAATAAAAAATCTCATTAATAAAATACTTGCGACACATATTATTGTTACGTGGTGTATATAATTGATCATGATTCAACTGTAACGTGTTCAGATCGTGATATGACCGTTCAAATAGCCAGTAATGATGAACATTTTAATTTTTACATTTCCACTCAACACAGAACCGTCTTGAACTTGAAAGCATTTCCCATTTCAATACAATTCTACGATTGGATAGTTTGATGCCGAACGAAACACTAGTTAGGCCTATAGAAACAATCATAAATATAAATTAATTGAGCGTATAATCGCATAATTTATCTAACATAAAAACCCCTTTATTTTCAGCTGTTCAATTTTGAAATAAATAATAAGTCAATAACGAACGCACCACCCCCCCCCCC
>JAUTCZ010055273.1:0-29516 GCA_032273805.1 Melanodrymia brightae | reverse complement strand
GCCTAAAGGCCTGTCTACATGGTAATACATTTGTCGTAATACATTTTGCAACAAATGTACTCACTTGTTGCAGTTTGTATGACCAGCGGTCTACAATGGCGGACAATGGATTTTTCTGAAGATTTTTTGTATGTATTTGCATTAAAATATTTTTATTTGTCAACCTAAAGTTATATAAGTTATAAATAGTCCTTTTTTTATTTTCAAATTTTTTTTCTCTACGTTAAACGAAACTAGTTAGGCCTATCTACGAAAAACATACTACAAATGTTCAGACATGAAGTATAGTCAGTGTTCAAACAAGTGGTTAGACCAGTAGGTACTGGGTTCAAATTCTGTTCGTGACATGGGATTTTTTACCACAATATTGGCTTCGTAATAATCAAAATACGGAATTAAAGCAAAACTTAAAACTGTTTAATAATATCTACACTATTTAGTATATAGTCTGTAAAATATGACAAACATATTAATATTGATGTATTTAAACTGAAGTTAGTTGTTTTTAATCATTATACGAAAGTTGACAAGGCATTCGCCGAATTACCTTTCAATGAATGTTAAGGCCCAAAATCCGGATGTTTACTACCAATGTCACTGCTTTGTTCTCACCATTAAACTATGACGTCACAATACTATATAGTTACGTAGATAGTCTCCCGTCACATACAGATAATCAGCGGGGAAACGATAGAAAATATATTCACCCGCATCTCACTGCCTATAATATTATGGGTAATAAAATAATATATTTAATGTGTGCAACAAGAAAAGGATTCAAATGATAAAACGTGTTTTTTTTCAAATACATATATTCGTTATAAACTGGTAATGAGTGTTTAAATAGGTCATTTTCGCGCGAAAAGCGCGATCACATGACGATGAGGTGAAACGAGTTATACGCAACTAAAGTTTTTGTTAGCAGAAGTTAAAACACTGTCCTGTTTTATCTAGATAATTGCATACATTTATTATATGATTCTAAACATCAACAGAAATGTCATTATATCACATAAAATATCTTATCACACGTCATACAAATATAATGACCAAAAACAGATGCGCAGTGTTCAAACAGTTCGATTGTGTGCATGCACAACGGTTTGGCGACAAACTCGGTAACCGATCCCCTTTCAATGACCATCTGATTAAAATGAGATGTTCTGACGGTAGTAGAGTATAGATGTATCGGATGTTAGGTTCAGATCAAAGATAAATATAAATTTAGGAAAAGTTGTGCTCTCGGAAGTGGTAACATTACATTAGACATTGGATGTAGGCCTGTAAACACCTACATTAAAAACCTACATAGGCCCTACCAATATGAGGTGGCCCTAAGAACTATTTTAGGAAGGGACCAAGTTAAAACAAAAGCTCACACGGATCCACTCATGAAAAGGGCTCCTCGGGAAAAGTGACCTACCGATCTTCATGGTATAGTCGTTAGACGACCAGGCCCAAGACTGGTAGGTACTGGGTTCGAATCTCACAAGAGGTGTACTCCACTTACACCGGCCAGTGGCTCACTACTGGTTAACAACGTGATATATTTGTCAAAACTACAGGCAAACAATTATAATGACACTAAAAAAATACAAAGACCAAAGACTATTTTATATTTTCTTTATTTCTATGTGAAATGCACAGTCTCCAACGATAGGAGGCATGTGGTGATATGGTAATGTAGGAATGGTAAATGACATGGAATGGCCACAACAGTCAAAACTATGGGAATTACTGAATCATTGAATGGTAACAAAAATATATTAACAGTCAATAAGTGTATATAATTAAGTTATTAGTCAAAAGTTGGAGGCTATTTGAAAGAAATAGTTAAACATTTGTCGTTCATTTTTTGTAGCAGTAACAACAACAATAGTATCAAAAGTTATTTATGGGTTGGATAATTCCTGAACGATAAATCTAGTGGTCGTTTAAAAGAAAATATTTTGCAGTTTATTTACCACAAACCTGTTGTATTACTTATCAATACTCCAATCAAATCAGTAAATGGTTTCATTTAGAAGGGTAATTTTTAATAAGTTAAATACATGTACTTGGTTCAATTATGTCAAAGGACCAAATGTACAAAAAACAAACTTGTTCCATAATTATGAATCAATAGGAAAATAATTATTAATGATAATTTCAATCACAGTGAACCATTTGCATTATAAATGTGATATGTAACCATGGATTTAGTGCTTAAAAAGTAATAAAACATTTAATATCTATTTTTAATTTTTTCTGAAAACATCAAATATGTTTTATTTTGCATAAATATTTTATTTAAAACTTAAACGAAATATTATTTATATTATAATGTGACTTAAAACGAAATAAATGGCACGTACTTCAACTTTCCAATCAACAAATTACAGAAGTACATTTTATAGCTTTTAACGGAATTATCAAAATCTCCCAATAATTAATGTTCTGTTCATATGAATGAATACATTAATTATTAAACGTATTATGCACTTTTGGTATACCATCCCAAGAATAAAACATTTCACTATGAACATTGATAATGAAAAAAGAAATTTAGTTCGGTTTGTACAACATGATTCCATATTAAAGTTACAAACTCAATGTGAAGAATGTCTCAACTGTTAACAAGACAGAACACAATAGTGTTCTGCAGTCTCGATGATCATTCTGAAAATGTCCCGAATTTCAGGTTAATGTCTGATAACGTAACAAAAAAAAGTTGATTTATTGATTATATGAACAGTTTTGAGTAGGCCTATAATACGGTTGGTCTATGGAGTCGACCAGGCACTTTATTAAAACAAACTGACACATCATGTATCAACAACAATTAGTGTAGGAGATTTCCTAGGGAAACCTAGATTTGTTGTATGGAGGTCAAAGGTCACTGTATAGGTCACAGTGACCTACTTTTATTGTGCAATACAGCATCTTCCATACACACAGTTTGATGAGCCTACATCAAATGGTGTAAGAGTTCTGATGTGGAAATTATTTGGACGGACGCATCCACGGACGGACGGATGAGATAAACACTATATATCCCAGACTTCGATGAAGCAAATTGGGGGTGGGGGGTAATAAATCTTTCATACAAAAGTAATGGTATAATTGCTTTTAAAATAAGTATGATTTTTGTAGGGTAGGAATCGACGGTTTCTTGCAGTCACGCAGACGAAAATGAAACCGGCATTAACCTCCTATTTCCACACAAAAATTTAAACCATTTTCAAAGTTATTCAAATAACTTTAAGAATAAGACATTTTCGAAATATTGGGACATTTTCAGTATTTTTAACCATATGATTTAGTACATGTATATAAAATACTTTACCTCTTGTTTGAAAATAGTTCTAATATGGACAGAATTAAGACTTGCATAAGATTGATTAGGCATAAATTAACATTTCAAAATATTTTGAAAACATTTCCCAGTCATTAAAAAAAAGAACATTTTAAAGATTTATGTACAAAATGTATTTATCTACAATTCAGATCTAATAAAAACTACAAGTACATTTCATATAATAGTATTTGCAAATTTATATTTAATATTTAAAAATATAAATATTCAACTCAGTTTGCAACTGACAAACATGTAACAAATATTTAACAAACAATCAGATCTTTGGTTTCACCAAGTGGACATTGTGAATCGGAAATAAAATAAATAAAAATGTCCTCATTAGTTTATTTATCAGTAATTAAGACATCAAATGAGTAAATTGATGATTAATTAATCATCGCCAGTCGGATGTCAAACGCAAATATAATGGCGAGTTCGACACATGGTCTCGGAAGGAACTCCCTGCCGCCACGCATGATACACTTTTCCGATTAGCAGCAAAGGATCTTTTATATGCACTTTCACACATATAGGATAGCACACACCACAGCATTTAATGTACCAGTTGTGGATCACTGGTTGGAATGCGAAAAATTCAACAGATCCATTGAGGATCCATCCTTCGACTGTGTGCACTTAAGACAGATGCCCTACCAAAAATACAGATGCAGACCATGTTTATTCCAATCTAAAATATTTCATATACAAAATTAAAAAAAAGCCCACAATAACCTCTAGACATAATAAAGTGCCAGAGAAATGTATGTGTAATATGTTGCTTAGCAACTTGATATAAAATGTACAAATTTGTCTGCGTCAAATTGTTATAGATTTAGTATAAACATGAGATGCATTCTTAAAATTTACCACCATTTCGCTGTGTAACAGACAGCAGTGCAGAACACAACAACATATACTAGTAGTTATAATCACAACCAGTAATCATACACATAACAATTAGCACTGCTGACCAATCACAAAATGCGTAACAAAACATCAACAATAATATTTCAATAATTGCAGCTTTCTCTCAAAGTTCGTTATTTTACTAGGTAGGGGGCATAACTCTGTTCATATAGAAATAGCACTTGGAGCAGAAATCATACCCTGGCAGTGAATCTTTCTTCTGACACAAATTACATAAAATTTCCCCTGTAACTACCGCTGGCGAATCGTCACTGTTGGAACTATCATCAACATCGTCCACCTCGGTGTCAGAATACGACACCTGACGCGAACTCGCCAGATCCTCGTCGTCGCTGTAGTATGCGCGGTCGTCAACGGCAACTCGAGGCGACGATTTCTCCGACGCCGACTCGTAACCCTGCTTGTTGTTCTCGACCATCGCGATCAAATCTATGTCCTCGCAGAATGTCACGGACTTCCGCGGCCGACTGAGAATCGTCTTCCCTTTCTTCGTCTTCAGAACCGACTTGGGTTTCTTTGAGCTCGATTCCGACTTGCTGCGAACTCGATGACCCGTGCTGGCGTTCGAGTCGCTCTTCTTCACGAGTTTGCGAGATTCGTGGCCGACCGTGACGTTTTCGAAACGTGAAGCCAAAGCCTTGACGCTGACGTTGTCGCCTTTGTTAGTCGTCTTGTCGTTGGGTACGCTTTGTTTACCGGTGTCGTTCTGGTTGCCAAATGGTTCAGTACTGTACCTTAAGTCTGGGTGGCTCTGTAATGATAACAAGGCAACTTTGAGCAACTCGTGTGTACAGGATTTGTTGGCGTATTTTTGTCAATAATTGTGTGAATCAGATTAAATTTAATGCATACCAAATATTATGTAGGCCTATACGATATTATATACTCATGTACAAAAGAAATAATACTATTATTTAATTTTTATAGAAAAAGCACTGACCTGTTCCACCAATCGACATCCAAGCAATGGTTGAAGCATTGATTGAGAAATAGTGTATAAACATATGTTCTCAGTTTTATGCGATTTAAAGTTTTCGCTTGCATTAGAGTTCATATGTGTTATACACGCTATTAACGTTGCATTTACCAGGTGTATTCCAGAAGACAAGATCTCGAGAACAATTTGACTGGTACCAGTGATGTTTTATCATATCACATTCACTTAATATTAGGTGCAAATACCAGTCTCTGAACATGCTAGTTGTTTTGAGAACCTCGACCAAAATAAACAGGAAATTTGTAAAATTTATTTGTGTAATTTTACAATATGACCCCATGTTACCCCCAGTAATTGAACACCACAGCATTAGTATTAAAAATGATAACATCCCGAAATTGCATCATATTCTGCTTAATAAGCTACATTTAATGG
The DNA here is from genome assembly GCA_032273805.1 of Melanodrymia brightae. Classification (NCBI taxonomy): domain Eukaryota; kingdom Metazoa; phylum Mollusca; class Gastropoda; order Neomphalida; family Peltospiridae; genus Melanodrymia; species Melanodrymia brightae. The sequence goes on along the minus strand of JAUTCZ010055273.1, from coordinate 23,880 downwards.
AAATACTTTGATTTGCTTACCTTGAGCATCTGTTATATAGGCCTACAGTTGCCAATTAAGAAACCATAGTATTATTTCTTTTGTACATGATTATATTTTAAAATATTTAAACATAACTTTTATCAATAATTAAAATGATCTTTTGAACAACTTGAAATGTGAGAGAAAAAATTTGAATAATAACTAATCTAAATAAAAAACATTAAATACTACAAAGTTACGCTAGTATGCAATATAAAACCACACAAGAAAATTGAATTTAACATTGTAATGAAATATTAGTTGATTTCGCAGTGACGTTAATGATCAACTATATGATTAATCAATGATGAATCTCTATGAGTAGGTAGCTAATGGTGGCTGGGCTATAATGAGCATATAATGTACGATAGAGAAGTGCACAGATTGGGTAGCTGAGTTAGCTTTTTCTTCATGATGTTCGAATGCACGTGTACCACCAGAAACTTCTAATAGATGGCTATAGCAAGTTAGTAATGGTTAGTTTGTTAGTGTTAGTACAAATATCAAGCAAACATACAGTTCCACACCAGTTATATAGACAACGTGACACCTTTAAAATGATTAAATGTAATTAAATAGCATTATAACATAGTAGGTCGAATACTGGCATGGGTAGTCAGAACTAGGGATGGGTGGGCCAGGTGCACCACATCCTACCCATTGCCTCTGCCAAATGCAGCACAACTATTAGAATTTATATTTAATACTTGTCAAACCCATGAAATGCATAAAAAGATGTTTAATTAAAACAAATTACAACACTTATTATGGTCTGTGTGCCATGATGGCCAATCCCACAATGCTTCCAGGGCATCTTGCATATTATACTGCTTGAATAACTGAGTTTTAACCAATGACATGTGTCACTGTGAACCGATGTCTCAACAAGGGCTGAAGTAAAATATATATAATAAACACCAGAACCCAACAAACCAAACAAAAACATGCATACACTTGTAATAGGATGTGGATGTATATAAGTCAAAAATAGTTAAACAAAACCTTTTTAATTCTCTTGTATTTATATTTGAAAACCAAAACAATCCCTACAGATTATACCACATTTTCAACTAATTAAAATAAATACGAATATACTAGTAACTAAAAATTTATGCATCGAAATAAAAATTATTTATTGAAGAAAAACAAATCAATTTTGCATGCTTCGAAACACAATATAAAAAAGACATTCATTTTAACAAAAATATAATACATACATGCAAAGATGCAAACTGCAGTATTTCCAAAATATCTGTTTAAAACCCGATTTTTTAAATATGAAAAAAAGAAACAAAGGTATAAGAAATGTATTTATGCTTTATGGCAAGAAAACTATTAATAGGCTAACAAAACACACAAACCCCAAACATAAATTTAACAAAAATAATGAAACTGTTATTAAAAACTTATATCATGCAAAAACTAGTAAAAGAAGTAAAAACTGAACACAAAAAACATAAACCACAAAAATCCAATATGCCAGGGTGTACAAAGCTCAAACTGTGCAATGACCACTCGACCAGATACAAGAGAGGTTATCAAATGAGTGACCACCCTATACTTACAGTGGACGTAGACCTGGTCAGTTCACCAGGACGGCGCGCCACTCGACCACGCCGATCTAAGGCAGCACATGTATCTGTGGCAGCAAGTAAGGAAAGGGAGATAATTAAATACCGGTACGCAATTCTGGATTTTGCACAGGCAGAAAAGTGGAAGTTAAAAGGAGTTAAATAACAAAAACGAGAGTTCTGTGGTGCAAAATTCTCCACCTATCCCTTAAGACGCCAAAAATAAATAAATGAATATTTGACTAGAAAGGTCGAAACTGACACGTTTTAGATAAGTTAGACAATGATTTATTAAAGGATCATGCACAACTGTCTATTGGGTTTCACAATCTGCACACAATTAGGATTGTTTGACCCTGTTCCTCCCCTTCTAATAATAACATAAAACATTGATCCACTGTGGACCGATGTTTTTTCATGAAATGCAATCCAAACTTGACTTTTGCCCCCTTGCCCACTTCGAAACATTGAGCAGATTGTGAAACACATTGACATTTATGCAAGGTTCCTACTAATCGATGAATGTGATCTATACTGACACACTAGGAAAATGCAACATGGATTTTATGACATAGCTTCCTTAATTATCACACCAAATGAATTCTTTCAATGATTACGACATGCTACAAGGTACACAAACTGTTAGTGTATGCTTGGATTGTTTGTAGAGGTCTACAAATTAAAATCTGTTTTAATTAAATTATCTTCTCATATTTTACCTAACGACTGCATTTTCACTGTGTGTCAGTATAAGCTTCATCTTCATTAGCCAAGGGACTTCCCATCTATAAACCAGAGTCTATTAATAGACAGAATGGTACACCTTGGCTAGCGAAGATGGCATAGCTTGTGATGACCATAAACAATGTTTCATCACATTGGGAACTGTACAGGACAAACTGTTATTTGTTCTGCATTCATTACATCATACATGAAGACAACAAGACAGGTTAGGCATGCAAGACATTCTACTGCTACAGTCTATAATGTGCAGGTTGAAATATTCACAGATTGTTAATTATTAATGCTGTAGTCTGCAGCTTAGTAAAAGCACTGAAGCGACGGCCGAGTGATTTATTATTATTAGACATCTATACATTGGAACCTGCTAAAACCGTACAGACAGGATAATTCATTGCGTGACAGTAAGAAGATTGGAAATGCATCAGAATTTATTTTTAGAAAAGCCGAGATAATGAAGGAAAACTATTTTCTTCATCAGTAGTAAAGCTGGTGAATTTTTTTGAAACAATGAAATGAAATGACAATGGAAATGTTAAGAAATTTATGATTGATTTGCATAATATGCATTATTTGCAATATTTATAGCTTATTAGGTATTTTAGTTATTACGTAAATAGACTCGCACAACTTTCTTCTTGTGAAATGTTAAAGTAAGCAAATCGTGTCTGATTGTAGTTATGATTGCACATTTGTCGTAACTGCCACATACGACCAGTCGTGTAATGGACAGCAAGCAAATCGGGGGAAAGTCGCAAGTGGCAGTTACGTCAATTTTATGTGTATAAATTACCTTAAAAATCCTATGTATATAAGCAATGTTATTAGCGGTAGTTTCGACCTATGACAATATGTAAAAAGGCTGGAGATTTTGAGTTTGCAAAAGACGTTTAGGGTGTATCTGCCACTTACTATCTTCTGGCTCTCACATGATTAATAGTTTGTGTGGTATGTTTTTGGGGAGAGTTTTGCTTCACCAAACATAAATGCAGAATGTACTTCTTTTAATGGCCATGGAATCGTATACCAAAAATATTTGAACACAATAATTTTAAAATTAAAGAACCAAATAAAAGGAAATTTTGGACTGTAATTTTGCCACGTTCCCCATTTATTAAATGATTGTATAGTTGTGACAGGTTCCATACCTTGTAAAATTACTTTTGTCTGTTTCCCAAGCTTGTGCATATATCATACAATTTTCATTATTAAATAAACATTTTCAATTAATTGGATATTACTAGTTTTTATAAATATAATTGAGGCAATACAAATGTTATTTTTAATCATTAAATAAAATTTCCTTTTTGAGCAATTTAAATCAAATATTTTATTTTTAATGACATTAAAAGACCAACCTTTTTTCCCCCAATTGAACTGAACAAATTTACCAACGAAGTGCTATGTTAATATTAATAACTACTGACTATAAATTTGTATGTCTTGAAAAATGAACTACGATGATCAGTGAAATTTCATTGCACAATGGGTTAGTATTAAGTACCTGGAATGTTAGCAAAAGGTGACTCTACAAGTTTCTGGCAGTCTGGCTGAGACGAACATCTCTCCAGAGGGCGTGTACCCACGTCGTATACATTCAGACAATTGCTGCTGACCGCGTGCACCATCGGCATGCTCGGCGGCCATTTCCCCACCTTCTTGGGTGGTATGGTCGGCCTGCTGGAGACTGGGGGTGGTCGGCTACCTTTAAACGTAGTCTGGCTCTGCGAACCAAACTGTGCACCTCTGTCAGGAATACAGCTTGCTGCTTGTAGCTGATTCCTGTAGTTTCTACCAACCTCTCCTGACGAAACTGCTTTCACGTCCATCCCGCTCTGGCCTTGACCTTGGAATGCCGTCTGCTGATATCTGTTTTGTTGATATCCGTTGTTCCCCGCTGCTGCAGTCTGACTGTGTTGTTTTATCTGTACCCGTGCTGTTCCCTGTCCTTGACCTTCAGCACCAGATTGTAGATCTCTATACACATTCTGACCTTGACCCTGTGCTTCTAGTTGACGACATCCTGATCCACTGGTGACCTGACCTTGAGGATTGGCTGGCTGATAATAAACACCTTGTCCAGGCATTTGACTCTGACCTGACATGCTGCCGTTTTGTTCTGGTGGTTTATTTTGTGGAGGTTTGGTTGTAGAACATTGGTTTATTTGATTCTGATGCCTCTGAACATAGTTTTTCTCCAGGAGTTCACGAATCTCTGCCTGACTCATCTTCTTCCTTCCTGAGCTACTCGATTCAGATCCTTCAATAGAATTCGTTGTACTTGAACCAGACGATGTCCTAACGTGCTGCACTTGAGAAATGTTTTGAAGAGATTTTTGTTTGTTCAAGTACGACATGTACACTTCGCTATCGGAATTTTTAACCTCGGGCGGTTTTTTGCCCTTCTGTGGCCGCGGTAACGTTGCGTAAGTGTCTATGAGATTTTCCTGTGAACCTGAACGGTGACTAGATGACTGAGATGAAGAAGAGTGCACAGACAAGTTGCTGCCACCATGACAGTGACCCGACACGCCTGACTGATCAGAGTTAGTCCTGCTCACATGGTTCTGTGAGTTACCTCCCCTACCCTGCCACTGGGAGATCTCACTCGAAGCACTAACTTGCCGACTATGCGATACATGATTTTGAGATTGATTCTCGGGGTCACTAGTCCTATCCGAAAAACTAGTCCTTTCACAAGCACTAGCCCTGTCCGAAATGATAGAACCAGATCTCCCACTCGAATTCGCATAAACACATTGTTTGTCCGTTAAAGCACCAGGTCCCAGTCTCTCCTGAGATCGACTTGCTCGAATATGTCCAGATTCCTCCGAATCGCTGCTGGTCGTACTAGACCTGCAAGACAAATATTTAATTTCATTTAATTAAAAACAATAGCTTTAGTATAAATAAATAATTTACGTATTGCGATTTCAAATGTTTTACAGAAATATATAAAACACATCCAATAAAAGTTACTAAAGTAAACCTTAAAAAATATATATTTCTCCGAGAACCTTACAATTTAGTTATTCTCGTCATTTTTCAAGAATATTCCTAAACTCAAAATAAATGGTAGTAAACTTTTATACTTAAACCATTACGAAAACCCAGATATCAGAAATCCCAATCTAAAACATATTAACTGTTTAGAATTCCTTTTTATGATGGTTACAGTTGAACCTGCTATAAAGACCATTTTATATCAGCCATCATTCTGTCTATAAAAGGTGCACAAATTTAAAAGTGTGAATAAAATTTATACCACCTACTCATAAAAGTAATTTGTTAAGTCTTTTTGTAGGTAAATTTGTATCCCTAAGATGAAATTGATAACTGCATTAAAGCTAATTCTATGCCGACATAATTTGAACCAATTATAAAATAGAGTATGTATAAATATTTTATATTCATTTAAAGACAATGACATTTTTCAGATACCAGTTTAAGTATGTAATAAAGTAATGTCTAAAAGCCTGCAAAACAAAACAAGAAAATATTCCATCAACTTCAAGAATTCAGTCTCCTGTTCAAATCCATCCATAAAATATTCATTCCATTGATAAAATATTCATGAACTAATATTTCTGTCTGGGAACCTAGCTCGATTGAAGTGAAAAGCAATGCAATGTTGGAGATAATGAACAGTCCGCAAATAGGCTGAAGTTGATATTAGACTCGAAATTAGCAGGATTTAGCTCAGAATCAGCCTAAAGTTCTAGAGGTCATGGGATCAAAAACCCTCAACAGAACTTTTTTTACTGTTCCAACTTTGTATATTAAATTGGGATATCAAAGAACTTAGTATGTGTTGTCCTTGTTGCCTATAGGCTATAACATTGTCAGATGTTTTCTTCAAACAAATGTTCCAACAGCCTTATTTTTGGCACCTCCATGCAATGGCTGATGATTAACAATGCGCTAAAATGTCTTAAACAGTTTTTTCCTTTACATCCTTTCGCACAACGCAAATTATTCATTTATTAATAGGTTTATAACCCATTCAATTTAAGAAAATAATCTGTAGTTGATCTAATTAGGCCTAACGTTATATTTCGTTTCAAAAATAAGTTACAGGATTTTAAAAACAAACATTTTTTTCTTCTATATATAAATAGGACTCCTTTTTTAATATAATAATATAGCAAAATTTATGTTTTAAGTGCTTAAATGTCTTTCAAATTTAACATTAAAATAAAGGAAGTTAAGTATTTAATTTAGCTTAAAATATTGCTTCGCTAATTGTCTTGTGTTAAGCTAGTTATACATACCTTCTGCCCACAGTGTCTGATGGTTGTGGGTTTAACTTCAACTGCAGGCTGCGCGACTTGAGGAGACACGAGTTATGACGTTTATGGGAATAGACTAAAGACTGATGGGTAATATTTCCCATATTCATTGCTTGACGCAGACAACCTGCAAAAAAAATAAAATAAAAAATAAACATACAGAAATTTACGTAATATGCCATTTTAAAATTTCTGTTCATGTTTGTAATCATATAATATATGTATGAAAATTTTATTCTAATCCTAACATAAAACATTGATCAACTGTAGACCAATTATTTTCATGAAATGCAATCCAAACTTGGTTTTTAGTTTATCCCCTCTCCCACCTTTCCAAACATTGTGCTGATTGTGAAACAATCATTATGACATACTAAGTATACGCACGCTCCGTTAAGCACTAGTTTGTATTTACCGATGGCCTTTTCACACTGGCTGTGAGCATGAGTGAGCCGGTTGTCCGTCTCGGCCAGCACACACTGGTCCATGAAGTCTTCCGCCATGCGACATAACTGTAAGAACTTCTCATTGCCCGCCGTTCCTGAAAGCATCACACATTTTCATAATTCATCACATGTTCTTAATACATCTTTCTTTATTCAGACTTTGACAAGGATTGTTTTACGGCACTTACATTTTCATAATCCAATAACAATATTATAATTTTATGTCAAATCCAAGAGTACAAATTTGGTAGGTTATGCATCATACAGGGGCAAACAACTAAATTTAAGGCCCTTATAATAAATCAAGTTTCTTAGTTAAACAGGTAATGAGAAGTGGTCACCTGTTCCTTATGGAACCCAGGGCTCACCCTGAAGGTAGCCAAATTAGCCAATGGTTAATTTTTGACAAGATTGGCTAAAACTTTTGGTAATTGGCTAACACTAGTTTATATCAATTAGCCTCGCTTTAAACATTTTACTGAAAAATACACACAAAAATGGACAATTGGCTAAAAGAAATTCTTGTCCAGAGTGAGCCCTGGGAACCTCTGCTTATTTAACAGCCAAGCAACTGAAGTTGACACGTTGTATATCATATGAAACAGGGTTAGTTATCCCAGGATAAAATTCAAATCATCTTGGCAGTGTACTCACCTTTCTGTTGGATACCAATGGCGACGTCTTCCGATGGTAAAGGTTCAGAAACCTGGCCCACAATGCAGTCTGAAAAACAGCAATCATAAATCAGAACTAGAAAGTAAAACATAATGTACATAGCAGTGAACTGTGCAAGAAAAATAATGTTTTCAATAGATCATGAAGTTTACACCAAACTAAGTTTTTCAATGAACAATAGGCCTACACACCTTTAAAATGTAAAATGTCCTCAACAATGTACGTTGTATTTACTGCAATGTTAAAACTAATCAGCTGTAAGCAAATCGTCCTGAATATTGACAGTACATCACTTATAAACGTCTATCTGCCCATCACATTCTGCCAATACAAACATTGGTTGCAGCATTAAACTGTATTAACCTGCGCCAGTACAAACATTGGTTGCAGCATTAAACTGTACTAGCCTGCAACCCCAAGCTATTAAGTTCTTTGTTGTTACTGGTGGTTATTAGCTGTGTAAAACAAAAAACATTTGGTTGCCTATGATAATACAGTTTGATATACATGTACTAACACAAACATTGACTGTAGGATTAAACTGCATTAATCTGCAACCCACCCCCACCCATCACACTCGGCATTATCTGATACTTACACACATGGATGCTGGTAAAAAAAACCACCTGAAAAACCACCAGCAGAGTTATCCTCAGAGCGATATTGAGTAGGGGGCCACTACTCGTTACCTGTTTAACTAAGACCTTAAATTCAGATGTCTGACCCGGTATAATGTAAAATCCATCATATTTGAAATCATCGATTTTACATAAAATGATATTGTTGCTGAATTTTGAAAATGTAAGAGCCTTAAACATTCTGGGGAAAGGCCTGCACTCATTATCAGAGCAATAAATAGAGTAGTAGGTAGTTTGTATTAAAAGTGAGTAGCTTACTTTTCTGTGGTACAGGAGGTCTTTGCCATCCCATGTTGTGTATTCCAGTCTTGCCGCTGCTGTCATATAGTGGTGGAGTCTGGTCACCAACAGGAGAAGCCATCTTTCCCGACACATTAGCTGGTGATATCTTCATCTGAGCATCAGACGACATTTTGGAACCCAAGTCCTGGGGTATTGTTTTTAAATTGTCCTCAAAACTACATTCCTTGATAGGATGCATTGTTTGCCTGTTTGGATAAGACTCAAACATTTGTCGGTTAATATCATCTTTGGGCAAGACCGAGCTATCATTCCCAGCTGGAAGAGTTGTTAAGTGACCATTTGTGTATCCCGGGTACATCTGCTTCTGCTGTCTGTCTTGGTTACAGGACTCCTTGTTGTCAAGAGGATAATGGTTGCTAGGCTTGTAGCCTTGAGCGCGCTCCATTACGGCTTGGGAGTTGAACGTCTTCGGAACGATCATACTTCGACTGAGGAAGTACTGTGTGTACGGATCCACCGTTCCACTTCCTGTTGAGCTGGAACTATTCCTGTCACTGCTTCCATAGCCCGAGTCGCGGTGAGAACTGAGCGAGACATTATCGTACGGTATCTCAACACTCAGAGCATTCTTCCCATCAAGACCTTTAGCATTGAGTAGTTTGCCCATCAGACTGTCCGACTCAATGCTGCTGTTGCTCGTGATGCTGCCAGCATTAGAAGGCTGTCTCTGTATACCCTGGTGCTTCAGAATGTTCTCCACTAAATTCCGATTGATGTATGACTTCTTGTCTTCCACAAATCCCTCGTCGTTCTCGGCAGTCTTCTCAGTCTTGTTCCTCTGCTTCTTCTCCGATGATTTCACTTTCTTTTTCGTCTTCTTTGTTTCTGAAGTCTTGCTGGACGAAGACGTCTGTCTGTCGTGGCTCGGTGCAGGAGGAAGAGGTGGACGTGATGGAGGCTGCGTCAATCCTTCAGGAGCACTAACACTGTGAGACAAGCTCGGCCCGGAGTCCTGGGATGAAGACTGTCGGGAATGATTCGACGAAGGCACTACAGGGATGGAAACTGGCAGAGATACAGGTTTCTTATTCAACGGCCTCGATGCGTCGGGATTTAACAAGTTTCCCATTGATCCTTGCCGGTTCATGCCTTGTTTTGCATTACTGTACGACTGTCCTTCACACATCTTTTTCTTACGTGGAAGAGTGGCCAGACCTGATTGAATAGGTCCGTGGTTGCTGTTGTCAATGTTTTCATAATTATGATGAACAGACGGTTTAATAACACGATGCTGATTGGAAGTCACAATGTCAGAGTTAATGCTTAAGCTATCTTCACCATTTTGAGACTTGTGCCGCTGTTTGAACGGACCATTAGCCTCGCTGATACCTGGACTTGGACTTTCTGGGGATGGCGATGATGATGATGAAGAATAACGTGCAGGATCAACTTGATACCGAACCACATCGGTAGCAATCTTGTTCTTCCCCTTCTTAAAGCTTTCCTTTTTCTGACTTTCTGAGGCCTTGTTAGGCTTCACCGGCACTGGAACGATGTTTGGATCGTACCCATTAAGCGAAGACGGCCTCCGATACTGATCGCTGTTAGAAAGTGTGTAGTTGTCCACTTCATCTTGCGGAGTCTCGTACGACGCTGCTCCTCCGCTCATGAAAATATAATCCCCGAGCGACTCCTTCCCAGGATGGCGGTAACCGTTGACAACCTGAGACTGCGTCGACTCCACGGACTGACACGAAACCGAAGAGTCTCGTCGAGGAACTGACTTCCCGGATTTGTTTTCCTTCCCAGTGACGGCAATGAGGAAGCTCGACTGTCGGCGGTGATCGGAGTCTGTCCGACTTGGCGTACTCCGGGGTGATTCGGAGTAGTACTCCGGTCCGGGTGTTACTGCGCGTCTGCCGTTGTTTGCGTCGTCTGGGCTCGGTGTCTTCGATCTGTGGTCGGGGTTTGGAGTCTGTGATCTTCTTGCTGGTAGACTCTTGATGCTCTCGCGGGTCTGGTCAAGGTTGGTGTCGTCAATCAATGCTGAAACATTTAAAAACATTCACTATACATATAGTATTGACAAATATAATTAGTTATTATAATTAGAATAGCAAATTCGTAACTGAGATGAATCACTCCACTGTCAATTTCTTGAAACCGAGTCACTTGAAAGAAAAACTTGACATTCAAAAGTGGCTTCTATGAGCAGGTGGCCTTGAAATACAGGTTAAACATATAAAGTTGTATATAGAAAGGACTTATCTGGATTGTACTGATTAAACATGTGGTTGTTATATACAGATCACCTTTTATAGTGTTCGACTGAATAATAAGATTCGTTGTTGCTAGTTGAAAAAGATTACCTATGTGATTGGTCGAATTGGGATTAAAAGTAGGCCTACTTTTCAAATAGTACGTGAGACAGAAGAGTGATTTTTAAAGTTCCTTTCTCCTTACCTGCAGTTTGGACATATCCCGGAGCCATTGTTCTCTTCTTGGGAGCTTTGTCTACAGATATTGGTGTGGCCGCAGGGTTTGCGTACAGTAACAACAGAGGCTGGTATCGTCCCCGGCAACACTTTTCTATCACCTGCTCAAATTTAGGACCAATCTGTAAAAAAAGATTTTTTAGATGCATTTCCCAATCGTTCATTTAGTCAATTAATTCAGGCATTACCAATGTAACATAAACACAGTAGGACAATAAAATATTTATCTCAATGAACAAAATTCCCAACAAATAAATTTATATATCCATAACTATATTAATCCATAAACAAAACTAAATTATTTTCACTAAATAGTTTTCAGAAAATCATTAAGCTAAAATCTCAATATCATTAATGATTACGAATGATAATATTAAAATATGAATAAATAATATTACTGGAATGAAAAACAAAATATATCAAATATTTATATACAGAGTAATTATTGCAACTACCAGTAAGCATTTTAATGTAGAAAAAAGAGAAATAATTCTGAATGTGTTTAATTTAATAATGTCTGTGATATGAACACAAACCTCTCGGACAGTAGCATCATCGAAGTAGATCCAGATCTTCAGTTTGCTGTGGAACACGAACGTGGAGTAGTGCTTCCCATAGTAACACACTATAGCAACCAGATTAAATTTCTTCTTAATGTCGATCATGATCGAGTGAAACACCTGAGAGAAACAACAACAACAACCACCGTATAAGTCAATGTAATGTCACTTAGTCATCAATCAGTGCATGCGTTTATCAACACACAGCAAATACCATCTCAATGTGTCACGCAAATAGTTGAAGCTTATTACACATATATAGACACCGGTCACTAATAATGGAATGAAATGTGCAATGATTGGATCGTCGTTGTACATACGAGAAATATTTCTTGGGTAAAATACATGTAGAAGACACTTTCAATAATGGCATTGACGGGTAAATAAAACTTATGACTTGCATAAAAGATCTCTTGTTGCTAGTCAAAAAGAATAGCATATGTGGTTGTGGGAGGATTCTTCTGAGACCATGTGACAAAATACAACCCTTAACTGAGAACTCTGGATGGATAGTCATTGTGAACACAAGAAATATTAGTTGGGTAAAATACACACAGAATGGGATTGACGGGAAAATTGAACTTACATCTTGCAGCAGAAGAGTTGTCCCGATGTTTCTCGCAACCTCTGTCGTCAGTTCAATGGAAGGATGATCGGAGTCCCACACCAACCCAATACTCACTGTAATTAATTAATAACGTTCATTTAGAAACCAGTAGACAGTACCATAAATAAATAAATGTTACATACATGTACACTAACATGCCAAAGGAACACATTATTCTGATAACAATAAAGATAATGCAACCTTTTGTGTATTTTAAATAAATAAAATAAAAACATAAGTTTAATAAAAAATAATATTAAAAAATCAAAGTTAAAATATTTAGTATCTCCAAATTTAAATAAAATATACAATATTTTAAAAAATAGAATCATACTACTACATTGCAAAATACTCATTAGAAATATTTGCTTTACAAATTTTTTCAGCTTACCAATATCAGGAGAGTTATGGAGAGTTCTTTGAATCTGTACCTTCTTCCCGCAGTTGCCCTGAAAACAATTCAAAATTATATGTTATTGTTGTTCAACCGTTCATTACAATAGTCAATGAATTATGATGATGTAATCATTCATTATGACAGGCACTGAAAATGATTTAATTCTAAAAATATAAATTTGTGGTAATAAAAATATAGGCTTCTAGAATAAAGCCTCTTTTTAAATACTTAGCCTGAGACAATTTAGTTTTGACAATTTAAATACTAAAAAAATTGTAAAAAATATCGTTAGTTTTCCTGATGATCCTTACCGGGCAATCTCTGATATCTCCCATAGTACTAGCATTTCTCAATAAGATACCGAATCTGTCTGGATGTAGAACATCTCCAGTTTCTTTCATCACGCGGGCCTGGCAACTGTTATAATAAAATAAATAAATATATACTTTATTACATTTACAAGACAAAACAATGTTTGAAGCTTAACAAAAAAGTAAGTAATTACCCTTGCAACAAAAGATTTAACCTTGAATTAACACTCAGTGTGTATAGATTATGCTTGCCTATATGTAACATTGTACAGTTTGCTAAAGGACAATGCAAAAAAGTCAATGTATATCCCAATCCAAACAGTGTTAAGAAGGTCGGGAGGGGTAAAAGCCAAGTTCAGATTGCTTTTCATGTTATGATTAAAAGAGGAGGGAGGGGTCAAACACAATCTTAACTTTGAACTTTGATTGGATAGAGAAATAAATTGACATTTAAGCATGGTCTCTAAAAACATTGTTTATATGAGTTGTACTCACACGAGAGAGTTTGCAGATATGTAATGGACCATCTGGGTAAACTTGAGTGGTTCTGAGCTCTTGCCACATGGACAGATAAGCTGAAAACAAAATTACAAATAATAATAATAATAATAATAATACTATTAATAAACAGCTACCCAATGAAGTAACATAAAGTAGCTTCTTAAGACAGGTGGCTTCTTAAGACAGGTGGCTTCTTAAGACAGGTGGCTTCTTAAGACAGGTGTCTTCTTAAGACAGGTATTTGTATACATGATTTAGTACCACATCACATGGCAATGGCCACTAACAACAGGTGATCACTTACTAGAGGTTTATTCTGTGTACAGCAATGATTGCTAATACACTAAATATTTTTGTAATTAATTCTTATTATATGGAATTACATGTTAATTAAATACAATTTTCTCTAGCATTCCAGATATGCATTCTTGTAATAGTCAACATTTTTGTTTTGACAGAAACTGCAGAAGATCATAATAAATCGCCTTATCATCTCGTGACTGTTCAAACAACTAGCCACTAATTAGCTTACCTGGCAGACCAAATTGATTTGATGAGCAAATTGGCTGATGAGCGTATGTCAATTATGCCTGCAGGCTCGTCTTAGATTTGTTTTTCCATACTCAATTATTAATCGAGTCTTGCTGCAGGCGTAAGGAAGTATTTAATGTTCACGAGAAAACTGACGGTCATTTGAAGATGTTTCATTAATTATTTGTCGCACTTTCTATTTAATTACCTGGCACCTTGATTACTATAAATTGTTTATGCCAGAAGTAATCACTTAATCTGCTGTGCAATTATTTATGCATTAAAGGAATAAAGAAGAAAATACTATTTGGAAATATTTCATTTGAAGAGTGCGTATTTGGTTTAAAGGAAAATAGGATTAAATATATTTATTTTGATGTAGAATTGTTGTTGGGTATATTTGACAAATTTATACTATAAATCTACTTTAGTTCCCCAAACAAAAAAAGTACCATTTACTAGAATTCAGTATTTTAGTAAGTGAAATTAAAATTATATATACCATGTATACTCTTTATTTTATCATGACAGAATTAAAAATCCAGTGGAACTATGCTATTAAGACCCACTTATGGGACTCAATCAAATTGGTCTTAAAAGCAGGGTGGTCCCATTACTGAAACATTATTCAATATTTTGGTCTTTAAATTAATGATCCTTATAGCAGGGTGGTCTTTTAAGTGAGGTTTCACTGTACGTGCACATGCATTTTTACATCTACATTCAGAGTGCAGTTGATGATGAATGTACCTGATCACAAACTGTCATGGAGAATTTCTGGTGTGGCAGGCAGTGAGGTGCGTTGCAGGTGTCTTCATTGGTGTTGTGGGCAAGATGAAGATGGATTCGTCGCAGAATGTTCTCCTGGAGAAAATACGACATAAATATTCTTAATAAATGTTACAGCAATTTCAAAACCATATTTTAAAAAATAAATTTACATTTTAAAATAAATTTTAAAAATTAATTTTTTTTTTTTATTTCCACTATAACCAATTAAAATATCGAATCAATAAAAAATTAAATTATTAATAAAGATTATGTGAAATAATTTTCTGTGAAGCCAAAATACAATAATAGACATTTCCAAAAATGTCTAAAACCACACTCACAAAGGCACATGAAGGAAGAATCACAATGCAGCTTATGTTCATGTGTTACCTACATGTAATTAATATATATCTTGAGATGGAATTACTTTAGTTGCTCTCTTTTCATACATGTATAGCAACACCAGTAGTTAAATATGTCACAAGAAAATACGTCCACCAAGTAATAATACATGTACTTGTATTAATTAATGTTTTGTCGAGACTATATTGGCATATGCAAATAGTCTAAAAAGACTGAGGAAATTTGAAGAACTTTCCATTCAGCCAATAACTTGGATATAAAAACTGATGAAAGATTCTGAAATAATGGTGACAATGGTATGTATTTTGGACTTTGGAAACTTAAATTAACCAATCATTAATAGAATGCAAAATTTAGCATGATTGCCAACAACTGACTGACATAAAATATCAAATAACCAAGTCTACTGTGTATGAAGCGATATCTAATCCCGGTATCTGTCATAACAAGATTGATCACTGGTGTTAAACTGGTACATTCACACTAAATCCTCTATACAATCCAATAATCCATATAAACAAGAACATTTTGTCAGTTCACCGAGGATCAGGTTTAAATATAAAGGTTTGTTTGATTTACAACCCCCACTGGAGCACTTAGATTCAATAATTAACCATCAGCTATTGGGTGGCCAACACAGAGTAATTAAGACACATGGTCTCAGATGGAGTCTGCTGCCACCACAAAGGCTACCAGTTTTTTAGATCACTCGTCCATGGTACATTCTGTCCAAGGATGATTCGTCCAAGGATTATTAGTCCACCATACATCTCATCCATGGATAGTTCGTCCACTACAATTCATCCACCGATCAGTACAAAGCAATTCATCCACAAACCGAAATCAATACTAGACAATTCGTCCGCAACATATTATGTCCATGGACGAAATGTCGTTAAATAATATGTCGATTTAGGTTTGTGGACGAATTGTCCGGTTGATCAGTAGATGAATTTTTAGAGGACAAATCGTCCGTAGACGAAATGTACCATGGATGTATCATCCGACAGCCGGCTAAATTACTCTTTTTTTTTAGCAGCAAGGGATCTTTATTTATATACACCTTCTCACAGACACGATAGTACATACTGCAGCCTTTGTTGTACCACTGTCTGACTTTTAGACTGAGTTAGTTTTTGCTTGATCTCGCCTATACACAAAATATTACAAAAACATCATGCATTCGAGCTAACGCAAATTCCATATACAAACACAAATGTATATCGGAATCCAGCTTTTGTTGTTTAACATTTGGTTCCGATGGCAGCTTGGCTGACCCAGTGAATAAGAGTTTGTCTAGGGTGTTTGTTAATGTGGTCTGACAAACTTGTCAGTCACGCAATACACACTGTCAAACATGGAGTCAGCCCAGTCGACTCATTCTGGTATGTTAATTATATTGTTTTATCAACATTGCATCCAATCGGCATCTGTTGTAAAACACTTCAGTGTGGTGTAATACAAGTTGAAGTACGTAAAACATTACATATAATAATAACATGGTATTAAATATCACAAATTCGGTTTTCAATTAGACGTCCACTTATCCTCCACACTGTCGAAGAAATAGCCTTTGAAATTGGTAATCAATGTGTTCCAGTGGTGTCATTAAACAAACTAACTTTGAAATTGGTTATCAACGTGTTCCAGTGGTGTCATTAAACAAACAACTTTATCTTTATCTTTGAAATTGGTTGAACTGGTCTGTTGACAATAATGGATTATGTCCATGAAGAGATGGTATGTTCAAATGGTAATAGGATCAAAAAATGTAAAACCCCATTGGTTTGATTCAGTTTGAGGGTGTAAGTAAAGGCGGGGTGGGGGTGAACAGTAATGGGGGTGAGGGTAAACAGTGAAAGGGAGGGGGTAAAATGACTAAAGGAATAAAGAGATGCTTGGTCATAAAGTATTATATCTAATGGAAAATTGTTAAAAAAAACGAGCGATTATCAACATTTGACAAATATTTCACAAGGTACATGTAAATTGGAAAATAGAGTAGAGAAAATCTTGGATTATAAGGCAGACATTTAGTAAACAAGCTAAATATGTTACTAATTAATAAAGAAACAGTTTCAACATGTTAAGTAAGAAATAATTACAGTAACACCATGGAATGCTTGTTGCTAAACTTAACAGAATCTTCTCAAAAATGTTGACAATGCGTACAACAAAGTAAAACTGGCTCAAAATAGACCAAATGGATTGTACCAAAAAAGCTAAAACTTTCCTGGATAAGAAACGATAACAACACCGGTTACAGGACTGCCCCAAAATACTACAGATTGTCAAGGAAGTGGCAGAGAAGATATAACACAAGCAAGGGGAATATAGCAAGACATCAAGAAAATAAACAGGCGTACAACTCTATGTTGATAGGCTTGTGTACAGGCATCTAGGAAGGAAAATGTTTGTTTCCTTATAGCACCGCTATTCTACAAAGCAGTTTAGTACGTGTTCCGGTAGGTCCCTGTGTCGGTTTTTTCTCCTTGAAAACAATTGGAGCGAATCACTCCATATTCTGGCCAAAAGGATTGAGAAGACACAAAGATGTTTACAGTACGTGACTGTATCCAGTGGTGTGGTTATACAAACAAACTTTATCTTTTTATCTTTGTATCTTTGTATACAGTTGTTAACTTAGATGTTCATCTTTATTCCAATTGCTGTGGTATATAATTTAAGGAAACTTGAAGAGAATGGACACAGCTTTAATACACATTATTTTTATAGCACATACACTGTATAATGTGGCATACACTTTACATACGGTACCACAATAATTTCCGTATCATCCTAAACAATTTTTCACAACAATGTTAAATAAGTACATGTACCTAAAAAAATTCTAATTGCTATTAATTAATATTTATAGTAAATAATTGATTATGACAATTATTTGTACCCTGAATTATTTAAGCAGTATACATACAAGGTAGTTATTTGTTTAAACAGTGATAAGGAAGAGGATGTTATAAGTATTCACGTTGACTCATTTGTATCAAAGATATGATTTGGGTATTCATATTAAACCATTTTACAAGAAATAGAAACCCTTGTAAATTATGTTTCGAATGAAATTGCATATTTTTTTATTACGAAATATATACCCAAGTGTTGCACATATGAACATTGATGTAACTAGAAGTAGGGGCTCCACGGATAACCCAGCCTTGCCTACATGTACCAATATACCTTACAAACGTTGATTACCCTGTATCAGTATGAGATACATGGTGTATACTCTGAAAACTTACATTTCTTTTATGTACATGTAGGTCAGTGTTCACAGTGGTCTACTTTTGGTGTACAGCACCCTACAATCCCTACATGTACCAATAATAATATACAAAGTTTGATAACCATACATGTACTAGTACATGTATATCAATTAGTGCATAAAAAGGTATTCATTGATAATCAATCATAGCGTTTGTACAAGTAAATAACAAGTCTACTGACAAGTTAGGATTGACACAGCGACCTATTGTAACTTGATGAACTACGATCGAATTGCATGACAGAATGAAGACTGCAGCACAAACAGGAGTTGCACAGCGTAATTATTAACAAGTCACTGATGTAACAATATAATGTTCTATCTCCTCATGTTACGCCAATGAAGAAATTGTTCAACCTTGAAACCGACAAAGCACCTCACAATGAATCCATTATGTTGTGCACGATTACTAAGATAAGTTATGATATGTAGCCAAGCATCAGCATGCATCACGTACGCCTCGGTGTACATAAATACAGAAGACATAACCCGCCACACAAAGCGCTCATTATATACACACAATATCAGACAATCGCCAATCTAATACCATGTTTATCAAACGCGTTAATTTTTGTGGATTTCCGATTAGTTCTAAATCAAGGACCGTATAAAACATTGATGGCTTCAAATAAGTGTGGTAAGTTCATTAGCAAGCTTATTGTAGAGTTTATTGATGACCATTGAGATAAAAGCATAAAGTGTAATGTCATTATTGAATATTACATGAATTATGTAAATATTTCCTACCATAGTTCAATGACACATCATTAATTTTGATATTAATTAACAAGTTGTTAGGGACTGATTGGAATCAGAAATAACTTAAAAGAACTTCAGAAATTTAGTGGATGGATAGATGGATGGATGATTTATGGATGGATGATGCTATGGATTAAGGTTTTTTTGATGGATGGATGGATAGATGGATGGATGATTTATGGATGGATGAAGATATGGATTGGTGGGTGGATGGATGGATGGATGGAGATGGATGGATGGTTTGGATTAGAAGGATGGATAGATGGATTGATGAATGAAGGTTTGGATTAGAAGGATGGATGAAGGTTTGGATGGATGGATGGATGGACGGACGGACAAACTGATGAAGATTTGAGTGTATAAAGGAAGGTTTGGCTGGATGAATAGATGGAAGTTTGGAAGGGGATTGATGGAAGGATGGAGAAAGGTGTATGTGGTCGATGAAGACATTGATAAATGAATGGATGGACACAAGCCAAATACGAGGGAAGGAAACAACAGGTATGAAAATCATACGTCTGCAAAAATCGAGGTAATTATCCACCTGCAAAAGGTGTGTGAGTACTCTGTACTAAACAGAAGAAAAAGGTGATAATTAACACAAACTGACAAGTGTCGGGCATCACCCCACAATACAGATGAGAATAACTAATGTACAAGACAATGTCTCACATTTATCTCCACGTGACATGGCAAATATGTGTGTAACTGTCACAGTGATGTCGAGCACTCACGACTGGCATCATTACGAGATTGTGAATGCCATAGTATGTACTATTGAAATTACGCTATCAGACGTACACCTGAAGACTTATCTACAAGGTGCAGACAAGTACCATACCGTACAAAGCAAATAAGAGAAATGGGGCTCAAAGATTTATAAGATCTATCTTCTATGATGGGTTACTATTTATATTCAACACCTGTGTGTGTCATACATTATATATCCTGGAGGGTAAACACTTCAGAGATATGACAATTTCAACTAGAACTGCAACATGTACAGGTAGATGACTTTTTTCGCAATAAAAATACTAATTAATTCAAAATTAAGTTAAAGCAGAAACCAAAGGGACTAATAAATAGCAGGTATGTCTGCAAAAGTGGGTTGATTTTACAAAAAAAGTGGACCTTAAATAGAATAAATAAAATATTTCTATTATTTGTTCGTACTTTTCCCCCTTTCCTAGTATCTTAAAATCAACAGTTCCAATGACATATCGTTTTGTATGGAAGTAGGGATGAAACGGGTTGAACCTACACCTATACGAATGTTGTTTATGTTGTTCATATAATACGAACATCGCTCATATAATTATCCATATTTTTCAGCATTTTGAGGCAGTCCCTTATGCTGCACTAAATAGGAATACTTGGGAGAATAGAAAGTAGATATATCTCAAGATCTATAGCTACTAGAGCACATCTCACTGTGCTGTGACTGAAGACTTGCATACAAGGTATTGTTGAAGTGTCTATCGACGGGATTTTATTACTTACAAAGCATTCTGCTGCATCATCCATATGACCAAGCTGAAACCTCTGCTGATTGGCAAACGTCTCGGCGAGAGCTTTACGCAGAGCTTCGGGATGTAACGATGTCTGATCACTGTACTGGAGCTGGGTGAAAATAACCTACAACAAAACAATTTCTCACATCTAGCACATATACATTGTAAAAAGCAATCCAAAACAATGAAAACTTAGTTACACGATTTAAAAAAAACAAGGAAAATTGAGTTGGGTGATGGTAGATGTGTCAAATGTGTTTAAGAACTACAACATTAAAAACTTTAGAAATAACTTTGTAAATGTTATATGTAATATCTTGATTCACGTCTGATAATAATTTATTTTTTCGGGGTTCATCTACATGTATCCCATCCACCCTCCAACTATTCATTCATTCATCCATCCATCCAAGCATCCATCCATGTACATGTATGTACCTCTTGCTATGAGCTGATATGTATAGAAACTTAGATTAATGTAACTTTAATTATGAGTATTGATCAATATATCCGACGCTAGTAAGCCTACATTACGCTTTCCAAGTTCAATTTATAGTGTCCATGGATGCACGTTTAATCAATAATTAATATTAATATTTTCCAATGTAAACTTAGATTAAGGTAACTTTAATTACCATTATTGATCAATATATTCAACGCTAGTAAGCCTACATTATACTTTCCAAGTTCAATTTATATCATCCATTTATTTCATCAATAATTAATGTTAATATTTTCCATTATAAAGCTGCATAAGCCTAACCAATCTTTTTCCGAATAAAAAACAAACTACATAAGAGGCGTTAAAACTATAACAGATTATGATGGGAGTTCTGATCGATGGAACAGAAATAAGAATGCAGTGCACCACGTGCTAGGATGAGTGCACTTCCTCCTTGTAAACAAATAGTGTTATAGATTAAAATATGCCCGTTCCAATAACGCACAGCCCGACCTCCCCTGCACACCACTCCACGCATGTTTGCCCCAAACAGGAAAATGTCAACGGAAACATAACCACGCGTTGCTTTCACTAGCGCGGGACATCGATTGTAACAAACCTGCACACATTATCGACAACAATGACACGCACTTGGACCAAAGTAAAACTTGTACGTATCAAATGACCACACCATGGCTCGAAAGAGCTTTGTCTGTATAAATACTTTATTCAACGTCAAACGCAGATATGGTCATTTTCAATTTTTCCTGCCAGATTTCTATCACCTCTGTGGAGTATTGATTTTGTATTAATTCTTGTGCAAACTCTAATATTTTCTGACAAGCTCAGGTAGTCAATGTATTTATAGACTGGTTGCCTGGCGCAAAACGTTTGATCTGTTGATTGGCAGTATTTTGTTGTTAGATGTAATAATTCATCATGAGGCAATCAAACTGGGTGTGGTAATTGATCTAATACAGTAATACAAACCAGCAGCACTGGAAATTATTGTTATGTTGCTAGGTAACAAAGGAAATGACTCAACCATAACATTACAAATTGCATATATATAGCCTATTTGTCGGATGAGGGTTCGTTCATAATTTCATACAAAGGAAAAACTACAAAGGCAAAAAGCACCCCCCCCCACCCCATATATATGGTACAATATTTCAATATTTTTCTATATGAATTTCTCTATTTTATAAACGCGCCTCTTACTATTTCCAAAGTGTACTATCTCATCATCCCGCTTTCTAATACATGTATTAACAAATTCTGGATTTATGTTTGATTTTTAAGATTTTTAGTGTCTGATTTTATTGCCAAAATCTTTTTATAATTCTTTATCTGTTAAGCATGTATTAAAATTAGGACTAAGAAATTTGATAAATTTTGCTTCAAACGTTTGAAAATAATCCAACATAGATAGACATAGACAGACAAAAAATTTTTTTAAAATGATTAATACCAAACCTATGGTTCTAGCAGCACTTTTTCACTGCATTTTTATCATTTAAAGCTTCCTTTATTAGATTAAGCACTACAACCATGATCGTTTCATGCTATGTTTCTGTTAAACGTTACAGACACAAACAAACAAGAGGAATGCAACATCTCCAACAGCTCACCTTTAAAGCGCAGAAAATACACGAGTTTCCCATGCAGACGTGGCCCGTCAAACATCTGTAGCTCCGTCGGAACACATCCAAATGCCAAAACACCTGTAAGACAATAAACAATTTTTGATATTCCATAGGTGAAAGAGACCAAAATACAAATGTCAACATAGCAAGTAATCACGATGTGAAACGCGAAAGATCTCTGGTTGATAACATGACAAGAAATATTTCCATTAAGATGGCCTTTTACACACACCTGCTGTCAGGATTTCAAAAGTGGAATGATGGTTTTTTTTTATGTGAATGCAAATTTGGAAAGACAGATCTTATTTTTAATATTTTGGACCAAAAGTCTTATGTGAATATTCTTGAGGAAAATCTAAATACATGTACCTATAGAAAGTAATTTACTGTAAATTTATAATTTTGCACCACGTCCAAGACAGTTGAAGGCACAGGCACTTGGAACAAAATACATGATGCATGATGCGTGTAATAATAAAATATATATGTTATTACACTTGAGTGAATTGTACGGAAAGACCAAGTACTAATAATCCAAACTTCATGAATATTTACAATAGAAATAAATCTCTCAATAATCATCAGCTTACATAAACAATTGATTTACATGACTTTGGTATAAATGTTTATTTTATGACTGATTTATCAAAAGTATCAATTGATCGGCTGAAAAGGTAGAAAACACATCAAAGACAAAACTGATCAATAATGCAAGGAGTATAATAATAATGGCTATCTGGTTGTTTCTTTTTCCATGGATGTTAACTTTCTCTAACAAAAATCGATAATATTAGCGCTGACAAATCCATAAGATGACAATTAGCAAAGCCAACTGGTTACACAGATGTTAAACTAGACTTGCATAATTACATTAAATATAGAAATAAGATATTCTTTAAAGTTTTGTTTGTTAACGACAACACGGGAACACATTGATTATTAATCAGCAGTTATTGGATGTCAAATGCACAGGAGCGGGAAGTAGCTCAGAGGTAGAATGTCCGCCTGTGGCGGGATGGGTCGTGAGATCGATCCTCCACAGTGCAAAACATTTTTATGGGCTATTTTCCGTTCCAGCC
>JAUTCZ010055262.1:0-10473 GCA_032273805.1 Melanodrymia brightae | reverse complement strand
CCGAAAATTTAAAGTGCAATTTAAGTAAGGTTTTTTTTTAAACAAAATTCGGTTGCGGGCCATTCAAAAGTTGTACGAGCGAGTCAAAGTGTTGCTGTTAGTGGCCCGATTGGCCAGTCAAAAAATATCCCAAGTGCATACCCTGTAGATCATAAGATACATTAGAACTGTTGGTACTGTTAAAGTTTCAACCAGTGATCAGTGACTGTTATATCAAAGGCTGTGGTACATGTACATGTATGTGCTATCCTGTCTGTGAAAACATATTGAAACCATAAAGCTGTGATCTGTGAGTATAGCGAAGGACCGGGATATACAATGTCATTTACAGTATGTACATGTATAGCTCGGTGGTTGGAGCTTGCATGAGCATGGAGATTGATCCTCCTCAGTAGATACATGTTACATGTACATTAGAACTTTTAAACAGTTTTTAACATAAAACGGCTGTGGTATGTTCTATCCTGTCTGAGAATAGATTGATCTCATAAAGGAGGTTTAATCTGTGTGTTTGGCAATGGAGAGCTCGCTCTGGATTTACCTAAATGGTTAGATAATATGTCTGATTCAGGCATAACATCTAACCATTTAGCTAAATCCAGAGCGAAAGTGATGTGCATTAAAAGGTTGAAGGATTGATTTTGCTCAGTAGACCCATAAAAACCTGTTTTAAATTTCCAACCATGTGATTCATGACTGGTATATCAAAAGCTATAATAAATACATATACATGTATGTTCAAATCATGTATCCCATCTGTAAGTAAATGTATATATAAAAGATCGTTTTCTTCCAATAGAACGAAAATAACCTACATTGTACATAAGTGGTGTCAAAATCACTAAATGGCCAATCATTAATAAATCAATGTGCTCTACTGGTTTCGCTAAACAGCTAGCCTTTCTTTGAGCAATGTTCTATATAATACACATGTAAGATAAAAATATGTCTCTTTCTGGAAACCTTTGAATTGCATGTTTTGTAAACCACTGTTGACATTAATAAAACTACTTAGGTGTCCTTTGAACTGGGGTTTGTTATGCTTGTATGACCTTGGTTAACGATATCCTATTTCTTGTACCTATTACTTCAAAGATTTGAAAGCCTATTGTCAGTACCCATATTCATTGACAGCCCCAGCTGTAGGTAACGCATAGGTCCACAGTGCTGACAGCCTATCCCAGTTGAAAGCTGTGCACCCTAAACAATTCAACAGTTATCTCATTTACCTGATGTATGTAGATTTGCTTATCTGGAGAATGTGCCTCTCCATGGGAGACTAACTTGTCACTGTGCTGATCTCAGGGGAAGTAGAGTTTAACATCATCATCTGTCTAGATGATGTTTTAGAGGGTGCTGTAACTGAGAGCTTGCTATGATGCACAAGCTGGACAGTGTGCTAAAGTTCCAGGGGTTGGGGGGGGAGGGATGGGGGAATGTGGTATTAAAGGGTATTTGTTGGTGTTACATTACTTTAAGTGCGTTGAATCAGGTTTGGGTATTCTCTGGAGTCAAAATTTTGAACTCTTCATAAATATTTATAACGTACGTACCAGTACAGTGTACATGTACATGGAAATACATGTACATGTACATATTATTGGAGTCAAGCATGTACAGTGTACATGTAATATGCAATTTTAAGTATTACATAAAGATAAATTATTCTGTTAAATGTTTTATTCAGAACTAATCCCACCTACTAGAGCAAATGATCATTTTTACAGTGTAATAAGTACTAGTCTAAGACTACCTCTATAATGGGGAAAAGTAGGCAATAAGGTCCTCTAGGTTCACATTAGGACACCCACTCCCCCCCAGGGTCTGCTAGTTTCATATTTGACCCCCACCCCACTTCTGTGACCAGACTGTACAGGGTAACACCCTTGCAGCTCGAAGACTTTAACTCAAATTTGACCTCTGAAACATACATGTATTGTGGTACAAAGTGATATTTTGGTCAGACTTTTAAATTTATTTATTAATGCCATAAAATTGAGTAGGCCTATGATTATTTTCAACACCTTTTCGCCCATTCAATTTATCTGTAACAGAGTGGGAAGAAGGGTGGGGTGGAGCAGAGAGAGAGAGTCATTAAATATTTTGGAGCCTTATTTGTTTACAATGAAGTTATGAAATTTGTTGACGACCTGCATGTGCACCCAGAGAACAGTTTGTTTTCTTTTAATGATTGACAGATGTGTAACGGAGCCTATCAATTAACTGCCATAAAACTGACACATTTCTTTTAGATAACTTTAGTAATCATTCATTCATGTCAACATTAACACATGAAGTTAGCACAACAAGTCATTTAACCAATGAATGTTAAATGTGGCAGCAGTGAACTGAAATGCATAATAATACATGTACACATGACTTTCTTGTTCATATGTACATACAAACTACATGTACAAATATACATGCATATTATCTTCAACACATTATTGTTCAAATACTTGTAGTATGGGTACATGTAATACCCAATGAGTCCGGACTGGCATCCGTAGTGCAATGATTAACATTGGGCGTAAGACTGGTTGGTACTGGGTTCCAATTCCATTAATGGCATGTATGGGTTTTTAATCCCAGTACCAACTCCAACACAGAGTGAGTGCTCCACAAACCTCAATGTGTGTAGTGTACTACAAGTTACTCCAATCAGTGTCTGTGGTACATGTATGTACTGTCCTGTCTGGTAAAGTGCATAATAAAAGATCCTTTGCTGCTTATCAAATAGGAGTAGAAGGTTTCGTCTTATATACTAACACTACATGTAACTTCTGTCCTTTGGATTCAGTCAAGGCAGCTAGACTGTGTGTCAAGGACAGACATTATTGAAATTTAATTGGATATAAGCACGTAAATACATACCTGTTATAACTAAAGTTCTAACTACATGTAGTGAGTGAAGGCTACATGTACATGTAACTTTGCTGCAGTTAATTCTTTGATAATAATTGGTTTAATAAAATTATTTAGCCAAAACAAAATATTTACCATTTCGCAATTATAGGGCATACACCATTATTGTGCTGCCTATTTATTCATTGAATTTTATAGCACAATTAAATAAAATTATGATTGTTGTATTTTCAGGATTTGCGTATCAACAGAACATACACTAACAGTGCTTGCATGGGAATGATATCACCTCGAGATTTTGTTGATCTAGTTTATACAAAACAAGAGGAAAATGGTATATCAACAAATGGTATGATTTATAATATTTATGTTTATTTAGACATTACAGCAAAAATCTTTCTTTTCAGTGCAGAATTTGTCTTTGATATTGCATTATGAGAACTGTTATGTTAACTTATACTGACTGTTGACTCAAATAATAAAATAACAATAAAAAACATTTTGAATTTCTCTAATAAGTAACTTGGTTTCTGCCTGCAAGAGGTTAATACCTATCGGTTATGATCGCCTGTATTTACGTATTTACATGTATACTTTAACTTGTTTTTTTTGTGTTATAATTATTATACCCTTTTGTTGTATACATGTATACCACTCATTGTTACGGGGTGGTCAACCCAACAACAAATAAAAATATTTTGATTTTGATTATGAGAACTGTAATTAATTGCATAATATTATTGTGTTATGAGAATCTAAGCAAGCATGCCACTTGTCTCCCCTGACATAAATACTGAATCAGATGTCCTTGGCACACGGTGTAGTATAACAAACACAAAGGCCCGCTCCCTGTAAGTAAACTATGTTTACTGTATGTGAATGAACACTGAAATTCATGAGTGGGACGTAGCACAACGCAGAGCAAGAGCGTCTGCCTGAGATTCGATAGGTCGAAGGATCAATCCTCCTCTGTGAACTTGTTGGGTTAATGAGTGATCCACAACTGGTTTATTAAAGGCTGTGGTGTGTGCTATCCTCTCTGTGGGAAAATGCAAATAAAGAAACCCTTGCTGTTGTTAAAAAACCTACATTTATGTGGCGGCAGCAGGTTTCCTCTGTGACCAAGTGTCGATATAACAATGTGTTTGACATCCAATAACCGTTTATTAATAATCAATGTGTTCCAGTGGTGTTGTTAAACCAACAAACTTTATCTAAAATTGGGCTGCACCTACATGTACATGTGTAAGCTTGAAGTTGTTTTTTGCTCCCCATTTTCATAGATTTATCCAGTTACATCAACAGATAACATTACAGGATAAAATGTTCTCATCAAACATGTTAGGCAACAGGTTGGAGACTAGCATTGCTTGTGTTTGCTGATCTGTCAACACTTGGCAGACAAACTGAGCATGTGCTTGCTCATTGCCATACTATGGACATGTTGGAGGGCTTTTGAAATAATCCAACTTTGAGATTTGTTTATGGCAAGACTAAATAGGCAGCTGTTACTGGTTTGTTTAATTAGCCAGTATTCTACATCTTGGTGCTCCATTACCCAATAAAGGGGGCAGTGAGGCAAACAGTCTGATAACAAGTCTCCATGGGGTAGAGGTTAAACTTGGCAGGTTTAAGACTGGTTGGTACTGGGTTCGAATCCCATTCACGGCATACATGTTTACATGTATACATGTATGGGATTTTTTATCCCTGTACCGGCTCCCATCCAGAGCTAGTGGTTGGCAATTCTCAATGGGTACATCTACATGTAGGTGTATTTCCACTTACCCCGACCAGTGTCCACCACTGGTTTAACAAAGGCTATGGTATGTACAGTCCAGTCTGTGGGGAATTGGCATATAAAAGATGCCTTGCTACTCATCTAGAGTAGCGATTTTCCTCTATCGTACTAACACTAACTTCTGTCCTGGGCAGGCAGTCGAGGCAGCTTGACTGCCAAGCTGCCTGACCATGACAGTCATGCTTGAATCTTAATTGAATAAAAGCACGTAAATAAGTTATAACTAATAACTAACATCTTGGTGCTGGATAACCATGCATGTACATTGTAAAAGGGCAGTGAGGCTAACAGACTCATGTTTTAGAGTACCTAATTTATCACTTGTTAACTGAGTGTTAATTATCCACCACCTTCTCCAGTTACCATAGCAATGAGATAATAGTGTGCAGTTTTGATTTTATTGAGTGATTATGTTGAAAATTATGGACAAATTTACTTACATGTACAAGTATAATTATAGTTTTTTTGTTTAATTAACACAGGTATTAGCATTGAATACACAGACCTGCCAGCATCTAATGGGAAATATGTACGAGGTTGGAATCACCATTGTGGAATATTATGTACTACGGATCCTGAGTAAGTTTTACGATACATAATATTATTAATTATCATTGTAAACACATTTATTTATGGGGGTGGGGGTGGTGGTTATGAGTAAAAGCCTCACTCGCTTGAAAATGTTTGTTTAGACATTAAACAACATTTCAAATTTTTAGTTTAGGTAGCAAATTTTTAAAAGTAAATTCCCCCTAGCGCTATAATATCAATGTGCCTGAATTGTGGCTTGTTTCAGCTTGCTATCCATCTTAATACACCTTCACTGTGTCCTGTTTCTCATGGAGAGTTAGCAATCTAGCTGTCTTAGCATACAACTGAGGTGCGAGAGGTTGAAGGATCGATCCTCCTTAGTGGACCTGTTAGAATGCTTTATTTCCATCAGTGGTCCATGTCTGGTATATCACAGGCTGTAGTGGTCGATCACGAGTAATAGCAGTGTTTTTAAATCGGAAGAAAATTTACAGCTGATAATATTACCCTTTTCACAGTACATGTACATGTATATCTTCTGGAAATGAACAAATTTAATCTCTGTGTATTTTTTTAGTAATAAATCTCACTGATTTGGTGTTGCAGCAAGCCGGGTATAACGAAGGTGACCAGTCTCATTCAGCCTGATATAAGAGGAATGCTACCACGTGCTATCGTCGAATCGGCTATCCCCGGGTCCATGGTTGATTTCTTCACCAACCTCCGAGCCTGTCTCAAGACTGACGGAAAACTGTCGGACTAGGATCCATTGCTCAATGGTGGATACAATTACATACAGTTGTGATATGTGGGCAGGGGTGCAGAAATGGAAAATATATCACTAGTCCGTCAGATCTGTTCTGTACCAACTAAAATTTACTAGTCCTCCAAAATTGCTACTAGTCTGCCAGCGTATAGCACAATATATTGTTTAAAGGAACCACATGGTATGTATTAACACAAAAAATCATTTTGTTCATATCATGCAATAACACATTTGCGCGAGTTTCATGTGACATGTCGGATACTGTGTCTGCAAAGTTCAATGGACATATGTACATGTACCTGCTGTCTGTTGTCCAATCATTGCCACATTGGAAAAATCTATTCTCTTTCCAGATCGTGGTCCGGTTTATATTATGTTAATATAGATGGAAGAGATAATACATCACATACATCGCACAGAAAGAATTCAATAATGTCTAGTACCGACATGCACTGCAAGTTTTTTATTAATTTATACATATGAGACAGTGGCTGATGCTGAGTCACGGATTAGACCAAAAATAATTTTTTTATTTACAAAGTCAGTCCAAAAAAAAAAACTGATTACGCGTCGGACTGGCAATTGCATTTTTTAACTCGTCTCTCAGAATTTTGGCGAGAGGGCGAGTACTTTCTGCACCCCTGTTGGGACACAATGCTTGTTATAGTTACATGTAAAACATTGCCAACAAGTTCACTACTACAGTAACTATGATGAGATAGGAATTAGTGACTTGTAAAGATGTGAAATGCAGTGGTGTAGAAAGATGACAAGAAGTGGTGGAGGGGTAGAGATTGGGGAACATGTGAAATATGTTTTTTAAACAATATTTATTCCATTTTGTACGGTGGGTATTGACCAACAAGCAATGCCTATACATTGTATTAAGGTCTCTCACGTGAAACTTTGAAACTTATAGTAAAAAAAAATGTTTTTACCAACAAGTCTGAAAAGTTGGAGCACATTCTCCCCCCTACCTCCATCCACTTCCCTAACTTCCTACACCATTGAACAGTGATTATAGTTGAACCTGCTATAAAGGCCACATTTATATATATCGACCACTTGTCTATAAATGGCATGTCCATTATGTATACAAATGAATGTACAATGTATTTAAACCTGTATATAATGGCCAACTCATTTTGTGTAGTTGCCAGTTACTTGTAGTGTTTAATACCTTAATCCATTCAGAGGATGTTTTAGAGGGTGCTGAATCTGAGAACACGCTTTGGCAATAGGCCAGACTATGCTCTCGGTTTCAGGAATGTGGGGTGGATGGTGGGGTGAAGGTGGATAAAGATGTTTAAATAACGGCTTATAAATATTTCAACACAATCCAATATTGGAAAATACATGTATGAAGTATTGCAATAGAATTTTGACATGAAACCGAAAAGGTTGGCACAAAATAATTTAGAATTGAATTGATTAGCTTTTTTTTTTATTGTACATTTAGGTGGTTTGCCGAAAAGTAAAATTTCGGCGGAATTTTAGATTTGACTCAATTTTTAAAAAGAAATTACTGCAGGTTTCCAAACCGAAAAAATAGAACTAATATAATTATGCAAAATGCGACATGTATTTTGCCATTTCTAGGCACCAGGTGGAACCTGAATTGAAATATGGATGAGGAAAAAGTAGTTAGGCTGTCTGCCAGTATACATGTAGTCAGCACCAGCAACATAACTGCTTGATTGTTTTCCATGTTGAGGTAGATGAGTATTGTCTATCCTGCATCTTGATTTGTCTGATCTCTATAGACAAGTTTAACTCTATCTCGCTTACGCTGGCTGACTGCTTATTATGCAATGCATGTACATGTATCTACGCATGCCAGATAGTGTCACTAGTCCGCTTGCGCATTGGAAACTTCATCATCCAACATGAATTCTTAACATGTATAGCATAATTTGCCTAAAACAACTTGATGTTGACTTGTCTATCATAATACTGTTACTTATACTTGGTGAGCATTGTCCTATAATTAGTGAACATATTGTACTCGCTAAACATTGTTCAATAATTTGTACATATGTGATGTACTCGCTAAGCATTGTCCAATAAGTAGTGCTCATGTATGTACTCGCTAAGCATTGTCCAATAAGTAGTGCTCATGTATGTACTCGCTAAGCATTGTCCAATAATTAGGGAACATATTATACTCGCTGTACGTTGTCCAATAATTAGTGAACATATTATACTCGCTGTACGTTGTCCAATAATTAGTGAACATATTACTTACTCGCTTAACATTGTCTAATAATTAGTGAACATGTACATGTATGTACTCGCTAAGCATTGTCTAATAATGTGTACATATGTGATGTACTCGCTAAGCATTGTCCAATAAGTAGTGCTCATGTATGTACTCGCTAAGCATTGTCTAATAATTTGTACATATGTGATGTACTCGCTAAGCATTGTCCAATAATGTGTGAACATACATGTGAAGTACTCGCTAAGCATTGTCTGATAATTAGTGAACATGTGATGTACTCGCTAAGCATTGTCAAAAAATTGGTGCACATGTGATGTACCCACGGAGCATGGTAAAAGATGAGTGGGGTATGTGAATTACACATAATTATGTATGTTAAAAAACCACATTATGGCCAAACAGTCTGAAACATGTGGTGGTAGGGGAGGGGTGAGGGGCATAATCCATGCATCCCCATTAGAGTGTATTTTTGTATCTAATGTTAATCATAATATTATTGTTGCCCACTGATCATCATCCTTGGTTCATCATCATACATGTAGACAAGTTAGCCAAAATAAATTAACCCACATTTTTTTAAAATTGGCTAACAGAACACTTGTCCTAGGTGGGTCCTATCATTTCTATACGTTATAGTATTGTCTTTATTAACCCACTGATCATTATGACCTACGCACACAGTGACATTATTACCTGTGACCTAACTAACTCGCTGATATCATTTCACTACTTGTACCCATATACAGGTGAGGATCCACCACATTTAGCAGGTGTTGGGGATTGCATCACTGCTTTAAAAATGAGTTACTTAAATAGAGGATATTAAATGACCTACCATGTATTATCAATAGACTGAAAATTATTTTTCGAAATTGAGAATTAATTATTTAAATTTTTAATGAAACAGTATACATGTAAGGGAACAAACTCATGTACTGAGTAAAGTATACCGTACGGAGTTGCATCCCATCTTAATTGTTTACCCGCTTCCAGAAGGTTTAAAGACGCTACTAACTATGGCCTTTGCTAGTATAGCAGCTTTAAATAATATTATGGTTGTTAAACAGTTCCGACCTTTCATTGATATTGTAAAAACACAGTGTGGATCACAGTCTACTATTTAGTGGACATTTCACAACCGTTTGCACTTGCTCTAAATCAATTTGCTGCTGGTACTTTTAAATACATGTAGTACATTGATTACGCGATTGATCCTCCTTATGGGCTATTTTCCGTTCCAGCCAGTGATACACGACTGGTTCATCAAATTCCGTGTTGTGTGCTATCCTGTCTATGGGATAGTGCACATAAAAGACCCCTTGCTGTTTTTTGGTAAGAGTAGCCCATGAAGCGGCGACATCGGATTTCCTCTGAGACCATGTGTCAGTATAACTATGCATTTATTGTCCAATAACCACTGATTTATAATCGATGTGTTCCAGTGGCGTCGTTAAACAAACTTTATCTTTTATATTGATTATGCTCATTCGTAATTACCTGCAAATGTAAAAACAACAAAATTAATAAGTGCTCGTTTAAAAACACCATTGCTCAAAATATATATATTTTTTAAATAATAAATTATGATAATTATCAACATATTATAATTCCACATATTGGCATTGTTATAATTTTTACAATCTTTGTTATTTTATTTTTTAAATTAATTTATTTACAAATTTATTTAGCAGTTAATTCACAAAGCATGGTGTAATACTAGTATATAAATATTGTGTCGATAACAATACCTTATATAAAGTGCACAACATACGGATTCAATTACTTTCAGAAGAATTCATTCTAGTAGGGAGGCAAAATCCAGAATTTTATGATTTCGTTCTACCCAAGAGAGCCAAAGCGACCACCATGGATTATTCGTAAATATTTCCACCAACGAAAATGTAAGCTGAGGACTTAGCCCCTGTAGCTTTGCAACATTAACTAGTTCACTGCTGGCAGTCATGTTTAGATAATGTCATCAGAGAATGTCATCCATTGGCCAGCTTCTGAAAGTCTCAAAAGCAGATAGGTTTGGCCAATACACACAAAAATGATCAAATATGATTTTTTAGTAAAACTAATTACGTGCACACGGAAGCAATTAACGTTTCATTTGGCTGGAATGAATTTGGCTGAAGCTAATTACTTCCGTGTATGGTGGGTGCATTAAGGCAGGAGAATCTAGCTGTCACATAGTGCTTGAACCTTAATTGGATATAGGCGCGTACATTTTTATCAAAGAAAGAAGAAAACTGTCATGTTTAATCCCAGTACCGACTCCTACTCAGA
>JAUTCZ010055251.1:0-10473 GCA_032273805.1 Melanodrymia brightae | reverse complement strand
TCAGAGGAAACCCGCTGTCGCCGCTTCATGGGCTACTCTTACCGAAAAACAGCAAGGGGTCTTTTATGTGCACTATCACATAGACAGGATAGCACACAACACGGAATGTGATAAACCAGTCCATGTATCACTGGCTGGAACGGATCTAGTTAACAAAGAAGGTGGTATATAATGTCCTGTTCAGGGACAAGGACCTTTTTTTATGTAAAATCAGAAATATTTTTTCATTTGAGTGGAACTCTATCCTGTGAAGGGTGGGGGTGGGGGTCGGACGGGCCTAAAAAAAGAAATATGTATTATTTTCAATAATTTTATTTACGATGCTCGCTTCTAGGTAGCACCTACAGTTCATATTATTACTTACATTAAAGACTGAAAAAAAACACCAATGATTTCTCCAGGCTCGGTATTGAAACACGATACTTTAATCCCGGAATGCTATCAATTAACTGGCATGTTTGACATATTCTCCAATTCCAATGTTACTCGATTGAATAACATAATAGCATTGTTGGAACTCAATTCCAGAGGGGTGAATAGAGCATTTTCTGTTTGGCTTGGCATGATGACCGATATAGGTCAAGGTTTGATACGGGATGACCCACTGATCTCGGCGTTGTAGTGGTCAGAGGCATCGTCTTTAAGATTGGTACTCACTGTCTCCGTATACCAATCGATGCATGGGAGTTTTAATCTTAAATCATAGTACTGGCTCCAACCCAAAGTTAGTTATCCTCAAGGATCAATAAGGTATTCAATATTGGATTGACAACAGTCTCGTTTGTCAAAAAAAGACATTTACAGTTTAAATGCTAAAATAACGGAATCGTGCTGAAACATTAACACAAATAATATTAACGATAACGGGTCATCTATATTATATATTATATATCTATATCTATATGGATATTTTGGCCAATATTTCGGTTGATTTGTCTTATTTTCCGCTTTAAATATTTTAGCTTAAATTATCTATAATTTCAGCCTGGTTTTTCTGATAAATGTTGACAAAACGTGAATAAAAAGAGCTCTTACAAGGAACAAAACTGTTTTGGATACTGTCTTAAAAAATCGTTGAAATCTCTGGCACGTGGCAGAAGGGTGAATTCTTTAGTTACTACAAATTTCTGAACTTCTCTAAACGCATTGGAAATTCTGAACAAGAAATTAATAATTTGATCATGAATAAAAGGTTGTACGTAGGTAAATGTTGTTGTCATTATGTAACTAGATATTATGCCTTTAAAAATTAATTAGCTAATGTTAGCAAATACGAATTTGTGTTTACTTTTTCATTATACGATAAATAATTAATATATTATGTATTATCATAAATCATTGAAATCATTATGCATATTAATTGCTCATTAACTACTGATTATTTTCTAGCATTATATTCATAATTGAAGATATCATTATCATAATGTACATAGAAGATATTAAACGAGCTACCCTGTAGTATCAAGTTTACGTCCCAAGTGAAATCATTTTCATTTGTCACGAGCTTATCTTCAATTATGAATAGAATGCTAGATTCAATAGAAAGTGAAATTGCAATCACGCTATATATGCTTTACGATGATAGGCAAGTTTGTTATAGACACGAAAAACAAATGACTATACATGGTCTGTTACTATAAATCAAAATCTTGAACTAAAAATAACGTTAGTATTGATTCGAATGCCAACACCCACAAGGACGAACTCAGTATTATGCTATGTAAAGGTAAAGGTCACTTCCTGCGATTTCTTGACGTATAATTATTCGGAGATATTCGTACGTATTCGGAACTAATTTTTAGTCGCAGAATATGTTTTAACCTCTATGTTATATTTCGTTCTCGAATTATTTTGTTTTTGATATATCAATGTTATAAATAGTGTCAGTTACATAAACGTGTATTATATCATGTAGTAATAAATTAAATTTCAATTCAAACCGCTGATAACTTAATTCCTATGTTAAAGGTAATTTAATTCCTTTCACATTATAGACGATTGTGGCGCCTTCAACAGCACAATATCATAATGGATTACTTATTAATTAAATACATTGTAAAGCAATGCCTATTCATATATAAAATTCGAAATTTTGTGATATAAATTTCAGGATGCAATTGTTTTAGTTACCCCGGTGATATAGTTTAATTTTTGTCTTATTTTTCCAATACTATTGGAATATTATATTTTGTGAATAGCAGATTATTTAGCCGAACTAAATGTAATAATTAATGTACGTGAAATTAAAGCACCAATTTAAAATTACTTTACTGAACATGAAACACGTAGAAACATAGTTAAATTGAAAGACCACTTCGATATTTAGCTACTTGAAAAACGTTATGTATTAACATGTTAATATTAGTTTGTACTGCTACTGTAAAATAATTCAATAGTTAAAGTTACTATGTTACACTTTACGCGAATACGTTTTTCGCGAACACCTAGTATCATGACTTCTTTGCATGGTTGTGATTACAAGCGCTCTCGGAATATCCCTTCAACTCTACCTGTTAGAAAGATACGCATTTAACCATGTCAATATTTTGTAGTATAGATTTATTAACGACAACCGTCTAAAATTGTATTCGTATCATTTTTACTCACAAGAAGCTACTAATAATTTGAAACATAATTCTAATTTTAATTTTTGAATTGTCACATTGAAATTGAAAGATAGTTTAACATATTTAATGTATAATTATGTATTTGTGTACTTTTGTAAAATTATAAATACGGAATGAACTTTGATAATTTGCTAAAATAAGATACAACAAATAAATAATTGTTCAAGTGACAGTGTCAGAAGTAAAATGTATATTTACTTTTAAGTTAAAAATCACACTTTATTTGAAACTGTGATTATTCCCTATGTTAGATTTATTATTTTCAAAGTATCTTTTGGATTTTAATGAGAAATTCAAATGGTTTGTTCTACCTTTTGTTTTAGATTTAAGATTATATAGTTTTAATGTGATATATTAATCCACAAAATCAGCGTTTTTACTCATTTTAAATTATTGCATGGTTATGTTATAATTGTATATGATCTGACGTTACAAAATTATGTTACTATGCATAATTACTAAGTTTAGCAGTATGCCTATTGCATTGTGATTATGATATTATACTTTTATATTGTCCGAAGTTATAAATGTTATTATGTATAGTTAATCACCTTAGCAGAAGGGCATTCAATCTGATTAAAATTAGATCCATCATCCGCTATCTATTGTCCGCTGACTATATGTAGCCGATGATGATTCTGATTTTAATCAGATTGCAGTGTATAGTGATATTTATATTATTAATATATGCGATCTGCAGTTACAGTTTGTATTATTATTATTAATAATAATAATAATAATAATAATAGCAATAATAATCAACTTTATTTTCACTAATTAGTGCACCGTATATCAAAAGTTACACCAGGCTAATTTACATATAATATTAATTAGCAACTACGCTGTTTATAAAATTATTACACATCGATAATAGTTAGTTAGCTCTAATGTGTTTCGGATACTATAATTGTGCAATACTTTTTCTAACGCTCATTTTTATAATTAACTATTATGAGGTATTTTTGTTATAATATTATACTCCTGAAAACCACATTTTGACCTTCGATTTAAACAAGACACGTGTTTAATAACCAGTAAAGCTGTATGTAAAATGGCTGTGTTAGTCAGACGTGTGTGGATTGCAAGCGGCGGGGCGAACCTCTCGGCAGGAATATAATTATGACTGTCAATGAAGGCTGAAAATAAATACATGTATTCTCAATGTTGGAATGGCTTCTAAAAATAACAGCATCAGCTGCGGGGGAGTAAAAGAGAAAAACACTCGCGGAACAACCCTTTGTCCCAGGTCATATCACTCCGCGACACAGTTTCGTCTTGATTTCCCTAATATACACTTCACTAGACACGAGGACACGGCATTTGTAGCTAGCTGTCTTTTTAAATTAAAGTGTTTTAGCGCGGAATTTATTTTACTTTTTTTCAAATTTTACTTAGTTTGCTTGAATCGTAAAACATATTGTGTATAATAAGAGTTGTTATGAATGTAGAACATGTATTTGATACCATTTTACTGTTGTACAATCATGTACAGTTGTGTGCAGTTGTGAGGGAATAGCTTTACTTGTAAAAGTAGACTGTGTATTGTATATCTGTGGTGGGTGTTTGTATAATCATGTATTGTTGTGAGGGAATAGCTTTACTTGTAAAAGTAGACTGTGTATTGTATATCTGTGGTGGGTGTTTGTATAAGCAGGTATTGTGGTGAGGGAATAACTTTACTTGTAAAAGTAGACTGTATTATATATCTGTGGTGAGTGTTTGTATAATCATGTATTGTTGTGAGGGAATGGCTTTACTTGTAAAAGTAGACAGTGTATTGTATATCTGTAGTGAGTGTTTGTATAATCATGTATTGTTGTGGGGGAATAGCTTTACTTGTAAAAGTAGACTGTGTATTATATATCTGTGGTGAGTGTTTGTATAATCATGTATTGTTGTGAGGGAATATCTTTACTTGTAAAAGTAGACTGTGTATCTATTTGAAATAAACATATTCATGTATTGCACTATACAACTTACTCGTACTGTTTTACGGTATAAAAGGAACAG
Organism: Melanodrymia brightae; assembly: GCA_032273805.1. NCBI lineage: Eukaryota > Metazoa > Mollusca > Gastropoda > Neomphalida > Peltospiridae > Melanodrymia > Melanodrymia brightae. The sequence continues at coordinate 5,836 of JAUTCZ010055251.1, read as the reverse complement.
AAGTCTGTAGGAATATATATCCGAAACAATGTATAATGCTATCGGATAGACATACCTATAATATTAATAGAATTCCATACCAGGACATTACACAGTTTTATCTTTTTTCATGTTACATAAACGCTAAGACTAGTTACGATAATATCTCGTTTTATGGATCAGACTATTCGTTTCATTCCGTAAAGTTTCATTTAATTATTATAACAAATGTTTTTTACGATATTACCGGTCTTTCATTCCTACCGGACTTGTGTTCCCTTTACCCCGGGTTTAATAAATATATGAGTCGGAGTCCACGTGCTTTTCTTCACACTGAGTGCAGACACTCACGAACAATTGACCGGTCACTGTCTAAAATTACAATTGTTCCTCAAAAACGTTGCCAACAGGCAGAAAGTTGGAGCTTTGTTCTGTCAGAGGACAGTGCTGGCCGTTGATCTCTTGGTCTGATCAGATGGCCTATGGGGGCCCTAAATGGGGTGTGTGTGTGTGTTAATATTGCAGACCCCTTCTCACACGTTAAATAATTATTTGTTATAACTGAAATTTGTGTATATTTTTATTACGGTCTTTATTCAAGGCATTCATACACATTGATATGGACTAGCTCGAAACAATATCAAATACTATGTCATGAAATGTCATTTGTAAAGTTTGTTTGTTTAACGACACCACTGGAATACAAGTAAGTTTCAATGGATATGTGTACACCACTTATATACCGGCCAGTGTTCCACTATTAGTTAGCAAAAGCAGTGGTATGTACTTTCCTGGCTGTAGGAAAGTACATATAAAAGATCCATTGCTACTTACCAAATATGAGTATAGCAGGCTTCCTCTCTCATACTAATACAAACTTCTGTCATGGCAGCTGGACGTGCTTGATCTTTAATTCGATATAAGTACTTAACTAACTATATAACTAACTATATTTACAATAGTTGCCGTAGCTACAAATATGTACATTACGTGCATGCTATAGAAAGTCTGTTAAGTGAAACCTCATCTAAAGACCACCCCGGTTCTAATACCACCCGGCTATAAACTCCACTATTTGAAGAACAGAATGTGTACGTATTATTGATATACTTTGTATAGACCAAGCAATATGACCACCCCTCTATTGAGACCAATTTTATTACGTCCATCGGTGGTCTGAATAGCGGACTTTCCCTGTAGTTTTTTTTTATATAATACTGTTAGAATTTGATTTTAAAATGTGAGTTGGTATTAAATCGTAATAGGTTTCTAGAACTATTTTAATGATAACCTATTCCATTTATCTGTGTGCATCTGTAGGAACGGCGCTATTTTATGTGATAATTATCTCATAACTCATTATTTGTTGAAAAAAGCATGTTTAGTTCCCAAATAGTTTTATAAAATATGCGATACTGTATTATATGTATGAACAAAAAAACCTATGTGAAAACTGTATGACGCTTTTAGTGAGTAATACAAAAGTTATATTACATACATGACTTTGTTTGTGAGCTATTGACGAGGATACAGTCTGTGTCCAGTAGGCAGGTGCGGAGGAGTAAGCCCTATGTTGGTCAGGCTGACTAAGAAGCACGCCTGCTTCCTGGGGGCTAATTGTAGATATATCTTTTGTTCACACCCGAGTCGAGATAAGCACCATGTTGTCTAAAGCTGACAAAAGAGATGGACGGCGATGTTTCTGATTACCGATGATTGTATTTACAGGCGGTGGCGGAGGGCGACGAAGAGGGGCCTGTAAGTGGTTCAACGTTGCCAAGGGTTGGGGTTTCATCACCCCCGACGACGGCGCACAGGACGTGTTCGTACACCAGGTGAGTCGATTTTGTTAGAGAAGTTCGTGTGTATTTAAATTTAAATATACAGACATATTTTATTAATATTGTTTTAATTATTCTACCCAATAACCAATGTCTTTTTTTTCGTGCCAGGGTGTCGTTAAAAATTCATTTTTTAATTATTCAAAACAAAGGCACCCCCCCCCCCCCCACCCCGTGCGTGAAGATTGATGCCTCCGTACGTGCGTATCTAATGCTACATGTATTTGTAAAATTGTTCTGGCTTATAGAGCATTTCTCATTATTAAAATAAACATTACTATTTTACTTACTCCTTATTACTTGTTATACCAAAATAATTGTGTATATATCGTATCAAAATCCAAGGACTATACTAAACTATAACAAACACATTGGATATACATAATTATATTGACATTGCACGCAAAAAAAAAATTTAAAATAAAAATAAAAAAATGCTGCATTAATAACTGTATTAAATCGGTGAACGAATTGTAGTGGAAGAAATGTTCGAGGACGACATGTACAGTGGACGGAAAGGAAAGTACGTGGATGAAATGTCCGGTGTGTCCGTGGACGTAATAAACCGTGGACGAACCGTCTAGAAAGCCTTTGTAGTATTTTCTTTTCTTTTAAAAACTCACACCGCTTTTGTTGAGTTGTTGTATTTTACATGCTTAGAGCATTTTTATTGTTTCATATGCTAAATATACGCACTTTGCATGTAATATGCTTTCTCTGATCTACTAACTTTGCTGAGAGTTAGTTTATCAAGGAGTTACTCCGTGTATATCGAATTACTGCAGTTCTCCTCGTTTGTATCGACTTATACCCTCAAGTAGTTAACACTACAGAATCACTCGAGAGCGAGATCAAGATAATTAACACTATACTTAAAACAAATTACGTTTGGACTAGAATTATAATTGCATTATCTTATATACTAGAAAAAAACGCTAGAAATGTCTATGTTTGAAATCTCAACGCTATTTTACATGTTCAGGATTAAACGCAATGTCATAATTATAAGTTTTAATAATTATTGCATTCTATAATTATTGCATTCTATCTATATTGTTAAAAAAACCGTACAGTGTCAATTCACTGCATTGAACTAAATTCCAGAATATTTGTTCAATTTGTTCCGTAAATTATATTACATAAATACCACCGTGCCTGTACCATCCATACTACTGATAATGTGGGCGAAATCGAAACGACAAAAGGCAAGACACTGTACTAGCTCAAACACTAGACCTGCATATACTTATTTTACATTTTCCTTTGAAAGATCACCATGGAAGATTTGTGGTATCACATATTCAAAATACATTAGCCTAGAATTTGCTTTAAAGACTTCTGATTGGCTGTTCCATGGTGATGACCCGGTTAACCTAAGCAATCCGATGTTCGATGCTGTTCCATAACGTCACTAGTTTTTACAGATCGATTTTTTTAAGATTCCGGATTGGCTGTTCCAGTAACATGACATGTAAATTTCATTCTCGGTGAAATAATGGCTACGTAGGAAGCATTATTATTGAACTAACTTGTATTTGACACACAACGCGCTTTGAATCGAATTAGTTAGTTATAACCTAGGCTATAATATATGTATGTGCTTATATCCAAGTACGGTTCAAGCACGTCTGTCACGGTCATACATTCCATTCCAGCTGCACTTGGCTGCCTGTCCAGGACAGATTTTAATCGAAAATCAAGGTTATGTTTATAGAGTGGGCCGCAAGAAATGGAAAACGATAATAGTGTCCATTAAATCATATTTATGTTACAAAACATTGCTTTAAAAATTAATGTATCCATTTTGCACTTATAGTAAAAACAATCGATATGTTCAGTATGAAAATTTTAATATTGAATATTGCGTAATAATTTTAGCGTAAAGGAACTTTAAAAAAGTGGACGTGACACATAAATATACGAGATAACAGTATTATTCATTCACAATGTATTACATTTCCATGACAGTAGTTGGTATTTTAAGCAATAAGCCATTTCAACATTATTATTTTTGCTTTAAAACAATTACTTATTTATTTTAAAATAATTACATTTGTGAGAAAAGATACACCGGAAACACCTGTGATTCGTGAATACATACATATGCGATCTCGACTTGGTCATAACTTCCCTTGGACTCTGCCTTGTGCTTAGATTTTTAACACATTTGGTCAGTTATGTTATTTACATTGTTTTATTGTGCATGTCAGTGTCTGTATTTCTTTTAATCTCGCTACGTTCTCCTCATTAGAACTGTAAACGTCGGACTGAAAAAATGAAAACTTTCCTTGATGAACAGGTTGACCTTGTTTAAATTATTATATAATTATCCCATTCATTCAGATCCCTGCAGATAGTAGTTTGGCTACAGTGTATGATGATACTACTGGTCCAGCCGGAAACGCCAGTCACATGGTTTTAAAGGTGGCTGACACATACTGACCTTATAGTGGGGTCAGCAAAAGTTGAGCGTTAACGTAAAACAAGCTATAATGTGGGTGTAATTTGAAACACATTTGTAAGGGTGCACGCTGCCGGGCATGTGCCATGCGCAGAAGTCACGTGATTACTCAACATAATTATGTATCATTAGCGCAGCTATGTTTAAGTCATACTGCAGAACTTTAATAAGTCAGTAGCCTTCCAGCGTCGTCGTCGTCGTCGATAGATGATTCACATTTTAACTTATTCCATGGTAACACATTGATTGCAACGACCTACACACTGACCAGACTAGTTTGGTCACTTGTCCAGGACAGCTTAATGATTTTCATGACCAGTTTTATGCTTTTCAAAACAGAATGATGCTTTTTGTATATTATAGTTTATTGCTCTTGTAGAACAAATTAATGCTTTTCCAGAACAGTTTTATGCATTTCCAGAAAGGCTTATACTGCTTTTCCCGGACAGCTTAATGCTTTTCATAAATAGTTCTATACTTTTCAAAACTCAATAGTTTTTCCTTAGTAGTTTTCTACTTTTTAAAACAGAATAATACTTTGCTTGACAACGTAATACTTTTCTAGAACATAATAATGCTTTTCCAGAACACCTTAATGCTGCTCCAAAACATCATTATGGCATTTTAATCAGCTGGAAGCAGTTCCAGAAGAGCTCAATGCTATTCCAGGACAGCGTTTAGATTTTTAAAAATAGCTTAATTCGTTTCCAGAACAGTGTAATGCTATTCCAGGACAGGATTATGACTTTTCAGAACAGCTGAATGCTTTCCTAGAACAGTTTGTTTTTCTAAAACCGTGTAAAGTTATTCCAGCACATTTAAAAGCTATTTCATAGCAAAGTGCTGTACACGCGATGTGTATTGTATGAGAACAAATCCAGTGTTAGTTTACGAGATGTGTATTGTTATAGAACAAGTCCAGTGTTAGATTACGAGATGGGTATTGTATGAGAACATATCTTGTGTTAGTTTACGAGATGTGTATTGTATGAGAACATATATTGTGTTAGTTTACGAGATGTGTATTGTATCAGAACATATCCTGTGCTAGTTTACAAGATGTGTATTGTATGAAAAAGCCCAGTGTTAGTTTACGAGATGTGTATTACATGAGAACAACCCCAGTGTTAGTTTACGAGATGTGTATTGTATAAAAACAAGTCCGGTGTTAGTTTACGAGAGGTGTATTGTATGAAAAAGCCCAGTGTTAGATTACGAGATGTGTATTATATGAGAACAACCCCAGTGTTAGTTTACGAGATGTGTATTGTATAAAAACAAGTCCAGTGTTAGTTTACAAGATGTGTATTGTATGAAAAAGCCCAGTGTTAGTTTACGAGATGTGTATTATATGAGAACAAGCCAAGTGTTAGTTTACGACATGTGTATTGTATGAGAACAAGTCCAGTGTTAGTTTACGAGATGTGTATTATATGAGAACAAGTCCAGTGTTAGTTTACGAGATGTGTATTGTATGGGAACAAGTCCAGTGTTAGTTTACGAGATGTGTATTATATGAGAACAAGTCCAGTGTTAGTTTACGAGATGTGTATTG
>JAUTCZ010055240.1:0-10475 GCA_032273805.1 Melanodrymia brightae | reverse complement strand
CTATCACATCACATTCATTTAATATAGATGCAAATATCGGTGTCAAAACGTTTTGCCTCAGAAGCAGAACGCCCGCGGTATTGAACGCAGGGCTGGTGTCACTCAGGGGCCTGTGTGGTCTATGCATATAGTCTTTTAACAGTATTTACAATTAACAATTACTATGACAAACAAAACTGCTATGTTCTTTTAATTTCTACAAACAAACAATTCGGAAATGCCATTGGTTACAATAAAACGCACTGCAATATATATATATATATATATATATATATTACCATTTTATAGTGCCAGTTGCCCCAGACCACGTAACCATCACGGGTTTAGAAACACCTAAGAGACTCGGGGAACAAACCACCATCACGTGCGTTTCCTCTCCAAGCCGTCCAGCTGCTAGTATTTCGTGGTTTGTCGGCGGTCACAAGATAACAGATGCAGTGGACACTGTGGACAAAGCGCAGGACGATGGATATGTAACCACGTCCAGGCTGGACATAGAAGTGACCGACACAGATGAAAACGTGACGTACACGTGTCAAGCCACCAATGACGTGCTGGGAACGTCCACGTCGTCTTCCATTATGCTGCGACTTCATGGTACGGATGCCAGTAGCTTAGGCTAAATTAATTCGTCAGTATTTCTGTGGCAGTATCATATTTTGTTGTATTTGGCGCAAACGATAAGCAAAGTGACATTTTGCTCAGCAAGATGCTCATCGTGTGCGCTGGACTTTAAGATACATACTATGCCACAATACCAATACGTTAGGTCACGAGAGAAGTTCAACATTAGGCGCATCTCTTTGATGAACTACTTTGTATTCACCGTCTTGCTGATTAACTCACTTCCATACATTTGAGTTATAGCTCTCTCTAGATCTTACTTACATTGTCATAAAAAAATATTGAAGAACCAGTTGTTGTTGTAGTTGTGTTATATATAACATGTAGCGTTCAACATCTGAAACGAACCCCGCTACATTTCTGTAGGCTTGATTATTATCACGTGATGCGATAATGCGCCAGCTTCTAAACGTCACGCAATCATTTATCAAATACAATAGATATTTGACTTTTAAAATATATCGAATGAGAAAAAAACTTGTTAAAAATTACGCGCACACGGAAGCTCTTTGCTTATCTGTTTACTCAAATGAATTTGGCCTATGAACAAAGACTAAGCTGGACCAAAGAGCGAGATTTCAATATGTTGTGTCTTTTAGATCCATTAATGTAATTTTTAAATTTCAGGTTCAGGCAAACAAACAATAATCTCCATCCCTCCTTCCATCACGGTGGCAAAACGACTGACACCCACTTCCGCTATCGTGGAATGGCTTCCACCAGTGGATATGATCAGGTTTATCAAAGCTTTCAGAATCTACTATACCTCACTTCCTCAGAACAGCTCACTGGAAGCCGAGGTTCACACCGTGGCACTTGATAAAACCGCCAGGCGGCACCAACCAACCTTCCTTGTTCCCAACATCGGCTACAGAGTGGAGGTTGCGTTAATAACGGCTGACGGTGTAGGACCAAGAAGTATTCCTTTGACCATATCCACAGAGCGACGTACGTCTATTGTGAAACCATGATTAGAAATCGGCTAACATGAAAGTGTATGTGTATAAGCTATACACACGGTTTTAGTAAATAATTTAGTTGAATCAATGATGTTAGAAGAATGTACACATATTCAGATCTTTGACCTGAAATGTCGAAACCCGATGACTGACAATGATTCACAATAATTGTTATTGTCAAAATAGATTTCATATGCCATTTTGGAGATTAGGATGCATCTCTCAGTCTGTGCCAGCAAGTCATTAGCGGCCATGCATATGTTTCCATGTTTCAAACTTGTAGAATAAAGTTCCGCAAAGTGCCCTTTTTCATTCACAAGAAAATGTCATCTGTATTAGAAAAGAGCTTTTTAATACACTAAAGTATGTGGATTTATTTAATTATATTTCAGAGGAGTTGGTTGTGTTCACATCCACTCCACGCTCATCAACAGTGGAAGAACACGGGAGTGCTGTATTCAACTGTACGGCGGCGGGACGGCCTCTGTCCGCTCTCTACTGGCAACACAACGACATTGGAGTCGACTTCAACGATCTTCGATTCAAAATGTGGCTCAAAGATGGCAACACTGTTCTGCGAATTGATGACGTCAAACTGACGGACGCTGGTGACATTGCGTGTATTGCGTCCAATGCCTATCACGGGTTATCAATTAGAACATCGGCTGCTTTAAACGTCTTTCCCCCGTCAGGTACGGCATCTGTATAATACATAAGTCATGTACAGTACGGATCGAGAATTTTAGCTGGGGGCGGGAAGGGGGTGTCAAATCAGTACTTACCAGTGCTTTTAGTAATTAGTTGTCTAAAAACATTAAATATAAATTACATACCACCCAAAAATATCGTAATTTAATACAGTTGGAGAAGTACATTTTCGCCTTTTGCAAACACAGGGCATCATCACTGTTTAAACATGTCCATGTATGATACATTGATGGCTTTGATAAAACTACCCGTCGACTGCCATATACGATGATGAAGTGTAATCATTTTTATAATGTTTGAATTGTCAACTCCGGGACGCGCTTATTGATTCGTTCGTCTTAAACCCAACCCAGTGGCATTATAAGATAATCTCATGGATACTCCGGCCTTCACAATGTTGTACATAGTCGCTTATTGTTGTGCATGGAGCACTGATACAAAGCGTGTAACAATCTTAAGGCGCCAGTTTTCACATTGTAGAAACTCCGAGTGGATTTCCCCGCGTAACTAACTATCCGGAAATGGTAGAGAGGCCTGGCAGATCGTACCTCACATGTGACATAGTCAGCGATTGGCCTTTTAATATCACCTGGTACAAGAATTCCTACCCTGTCACCCAAAATACCAGGGTGTTCCAAGAGATGGGTAAGTAACAACACGACATTTTTCTAAGATATCACACATTTTGTCAAACTATATTAAAGACTGCGCATAAGTGAAACTCTTCTTTGACCATACACCTTCACCATTAATTAGTCATGTGAAAATACACACAGCTCTTGTCAGGAGAATCTCTCTACTTTATTACTACATGTAATTAGTTTAAAACAAGACCTCAGAAAGCTGGCTTTTAGCCGACACATCAAATTAACTAAAAGTATACATATAACTTGGAAACTTTGATTTATATACATATGTATTAATTATTATTATTATTAATATATAATAGATGATCTCTATGTAACAATGATCATCATAGAGTTTGTTCCAAATGCAATGTCTTCATATCTATCTTCGCTTTTTTAGGTCGACTTCATTTTAGAAATCTCACATTGGAAGATGACGGGAGTTATGAGTGCAGTGTTACTAATAAATTTGGAACAACATTTTCCAGGACATCAGAAGTGTTTGTAAAATGTGAGACAAATTTACTCGTTAGCCGTTATGACCTGTATTAAATCTCACCAGTCAGCTAACACAACTTTAAAATATTGTTTTGATTAAAATAGTTAGTAATAGTAGTTTTTAAAACAATAATGTATAATTCAAAGACGCTCGTTTGCTCATTAACAATGTGTCTGTCTACTCATTCAACAAATAGTTATATTTATTAATCTAAAATTTATTCCCTAACATTTTCCCATCTTATTATGTCTGAATTTAACATCCTACTTCCTAGTTGTCCCAAGTCGGATGCCAAAGACAATAAATTTATGTATACACATGTCTTACTGTGTCTCCATTTTGTTTTTTAAACGCAAGCTGCAAGGCGCTTGAATGAACCCAAACCACAACTGAAGGAGGTGAGAGTTGCCCCTGGATCAAACGTCAATCTGACTTGCGTGGGAGTCGGCACGCCAGTTCCGAGGGTCAAGTGGCAGTATAGGGGTCAGGATCTGGAGACTGGGGGTAGCACCGTACTTCAGCTTATCGATGTACAGCAGTCTAGAAACTACACATGCGTTGCTATTGGATTCGGTGGCCGAACATTCGCAACATTTGCAATTATTGTAGAAAGAATCACCGCAGCAGGTAATTATTTGGAGAATTTATACATTCCCAAATATCAATAAGTAAGTAGTTACGAATATTAAGGATTAATAGAATAGTTTGTTGTAACTATAATAAATTATGTAAGCATTTATTGTAATAATAATTATTTATTGTTAAATATTATTAGCGTAATGTTTTTGTGCTTTAAATGATCTATCCTGAGTTACTGTTGCCACCGTACTTGCGCACAATAATACTATTGTAACATGTTCATAATAGTCGTGTTTAATTATTAAAATTGACATTTACTTCATTTTCTTGTTTAGAATATCAATATCAGTATATTCAAATCTTTGATGTAGCTTAATGTGGACTTTTGCATAAAATAATTTGTATCGTAACTAAACACATTATTGTAGGCAAAGATCCAAGGACCATATTAAGCATTGGATATTTTTATTTTTATAATATTGATACATGTATTATATTTTATAGAAAGTATTGGGATAAATAGAGGGAATTTAATCATGTTTTATATGTACGGGTATATATCAAATTATATTATATAAGACTAATATTGACGTTTTCACGTTGTTTAGCAAAGGTAAAACCCGTTATAATCACCGATGCCACCCGAGTAGTAGTTAACTACGGAGAAGACACCAATTTGACTTGTGCTACCAGACACCAGTCAGTGCTGTATTTCAAGTGGCTCTATAACGGGGAACTAATATTTCAAGACAACATTGGTGAAAACATCAACGTAAGCGTCCTACACCTTCCACAAGTTACCGAGTCTCGTAACTACACGTGTGTGGCTGTCGTCACTGGCTTGACTACAGAAGCTGTTTTTCAAGTTATTGCTCTCAATGGTGGGTATACTAATCTCTGTTCAACCAAAAACATTATGTATGTTGCAAAAACGTGGTCTGACGTAAATGTGGACAATTTACACTGAGCGTTCATTTTCATACAATGTAGAATATAAAAAAAATTCTATTAACCAACGACGTTTTTAAATAAAATATATTAAAAGAGCTACCATTTAAAATCAGGTATATATTGGGAGTGACAATATATTTTGTTTTATGAGTTTTAGCGAGTGACTATGCTATTCGACCAGCACAAACCGTCATTGCAAGACAAAAAAATAATTGTCTTTCGGACGTCAACTGTTTAGGATTACGCAAAAGTTTTAAATGTTTGGCTATACCGTGCGAACTTTATTTCAATTTTAGTCGATGGTCCCACCATAACAATGCCACCGAAACATCAAAAAGTTAAAGAAGGAAAGCCTGTTAGATTTTTCTGCGAGGCGTCGGGTGTGAAACCCGTGGTGGTAACATGGCAGACCGATGAACGGACGACCCTGCCCAGACATCAACACCTGAGTCTGGATGTTGACGGTAAACACACGCACCAGCTACTCATACCGTCAGTCGGTCCGAGGAACTCCGGGACAATATACTGCGTGGCCACTGACGCCGACGGCAAAACGACAACAGCCAAGGCCAACCTTGATGTGTATGTTTACAGTGGTAAGACTGGTACAACTCGTACTAAGTACTATAAACCAACCAGTACTGTTGTAACAGTAAACTGTCACATTGTAACAGCTCCATATAAGATTTGACAAGTTGTCACTAAAGCATATTATATTAATTATTTTAACGTTAGAAAACAAAGTTTGTACATTTAGTTACAAAGACAATGTTGCTTTATTTAAAAGACACGACTGGAGCACATTCATTAATAATCATCGGCCATACGATGTCAAACATACGGTCATGACGACACATGAAAAAACGCTTCCTACATATTGGATACTCTTACCTATTATAGCAGCACTTTCCCATACTGGCCATAGACAGGATAGCACACACCACATCCTTTGAAATGTCGTGGCTCACTGATTGGAATGGGAAATAATTGGCCAGGTCCACTGAGAAGGATCCACTCTTAACGTCGCACTATCTGGTGATGAGATACGTGCCGCTTCAACATTCAAATACATGCCTACAAAACACAATTCAATTTAGTCGTATTATTTTAACCATTAATAGTAAAACAAATAATTAATATATCAAAACGGAGCATCGTGCGATGTCGATTTGAAAATACAGATTTATATAATCCCATTGACATTTACTTCTCTGACATTTGCCCTTGTGAACAAATCGTGGATCACTGGTTTGGGCAGTTCAGTAACTGCTAACCAGACATTCGTGTAGAAAAGATAAATATTTGTAACATATGCATGGGTGTTATGCAGATGTTCCACGAGGCTATCCCAAGTTTTCCAAACATCCTGTTAGCAAATCATCTGAACTGGGGACTACAGTGGACTTCAACTGCCAAGGTGAAGGTCGGCCTCCAACAACCATCACGTGGTTCAAAGACAACTTCCCAATAGACCCGAAACACGATAACCGGATAATCATGTACAAGGGTAAATCATCTACACAAATAGTCCTTAGTCCTTATTCGTCAGTTTTGAAACGCTAGTAGCCCTTTTTCATAGTTCTCTTGATCATGAAAACTAATATAACCATTTACAGTACTTCTACAATCAAATTTCATTATACAATGGAATACTTTTTTACTTTTTTGGCGAAACTAAAAATAACGAGGTTGGTGCGGGTTGTTACATTAATCCTTAATTCTAGAGGAAAACATGCATTGCTATTTTGTTTGTATATTTTAGATTTTCTATCAACTTTTCTCAACAATTACTATAGTCTATAGTTATAAGGACTATTAAACATTTTCTTTGAAAATCTTATTTATCAGTACAATAAATCGGTTGCTTCGTGAGAATTGTGTTATTAATTGTTATCATTGTTACCAAAACATTAACTACAACAAGATAATCGTGATCAGTGATGGCTAATTATCCCTCGTGGTTTCTAGGCCGTCTGGTGATCGACGACTTGAGGCCCTCGGATGCCGGTTCCTTTCAGTGCGCAGCTGTCAATGCATTCGGAACGACCTACTCCAAATCGTCCGTACTTACTCTTACCGGTAAGGGTAAATACCTCCTATACCAAACAGAGATTTTGAAAAATCATCATTCTATATAACGTCTCACTTTTATATTTGGCATATGGTGTAAGTCATAGATACTACTACATGTATATGATAGCATAGACATGCGTCATGGCATCTTTCTCGGACGTCTGGTACCGTATCGTCTCTATGTTAGCAGTGAACCATGGTGATATTTTACAATTACAATTACAATGTTATTAGTCGACTGGAACAGGTTTAACGTTATCTGATTACAAACTTCTGCTGTCAACAAATCTTCCAAATGTTTAGCTCAGCACCTTCCATCCCGTATGCATGTACAATTGTCGTCGCATAATGTAAAGTTTTTCTCCATTCCGAAAATATATCGATAGCTACAAAGCAATTAATTTGCTTACATGCCTAGGCATTGCTACCAATATTGATGTTAGTTTAGTTGTCGAATTAACAGCATAAAACTATATTGAAGCAACATGGTTAATTTTAGGTAAGACTTTTGAATGAACGGTTATAGCCTTCTAAATACGCAGATTAAAACCAAATGGTAAATGTATCACAGGCTACACACTGTAAAGTAGAACTAAACCCAGTCACCTCTTTGCAGCAAGAAGATTTCTCCCAGAATTCACAACTCCGTCTGATTCCGTTACTGTTGCGCGTGGAGCGTCCGTGAACCTCACGTGCACGGCGGACGGTTTCCCGCTCCCCTTTGTAAAGTGGATGGTGAATGGTCTCGATATTGACAGACATAATATTCCTACTGGCGGAAATGTTCTGCTCATTAGAAACGTGCAGTCGTCAGGGAATTACACGTGCGTCGCTTACAACACACTGGGAGAAATCAGAACAGATTTTGAAGTCAAAATGAGAAGACCTCCGAGTATGTATATAAAAATACAATAATTTCTATTTACACGTATCCATGACTGTATTTTAGTTTTTTTTGTAATAATTATATGTTCTGTCATATAGAAGGTACATACTAAGAACCAGACACAACACACTTGTATTTTATTTGTAAACTACCATTAAATTTTTGTTTTACATTGTGGTTGATATTAAAATCAATAGGGCCTATACGTTTTAACTTTATCTGACTAGATCCTTTTTATGCCATAAATTAGAAACGCGCCTATTTTTAGTGTATTCACAGAACGTGTTAGTATTTTCTATTGCATACAGCAGAACGTTTGTTGTCCATATTTTAAACAGAACTCGTGAATGTGCCAACTCCAAAACCCCACGTGAAGGAGATCAGAGTAGCTCCCGGATCGTATGTTAATCTGACTTGTATTGGAACTGGTTCTGCTAATCCGGTGTACACGTGGAAGTCGAATAACGTGGATCTGATCAACCAACATAACGCTATTCTGGCGCTCACTGACGTCCAGCAGACGAAGAACTACACGTGCGCCGCTATTGACGCCAAGGGAACCTCGGAGGCAACCTTCCAGGTGATCGTGGAGGACGCAGAAGGTGAGGGTTTCAAACATGTGTTTATAGTAGACATTCGCAGCCTATTTCAGTGTTTCACGATATGACGCATCATTAAAGTGGTTTGGTATACGTACATCATGGAAATTATCGAGGTTTTCTATTTATATTACTCGTCAATTATATTTACCTCGTAGCAATGAAGAACATTTATTACAATCGTTATTTTCTGATTTAACGGAGAATGAAATATGGTAAAAATTTTAATTTCATCTTGAAGTCAAGTCGGACACCTTTAATGTCCTTCGAGAATCCCTTGGAAGTTGCCTAAGTAGGTTCTGTCTTGTACTTTGTCGAGCTGTCATTAATTTAGATTCTGACTTGTACGTAGGTACGATTTTAACACAAACAAATATTGTTTCTCTTTCTAGCACCGCTAATCGTTAAGCCACCACTGGACAAAAAGGTAGAAGAAGGAAGCCTGGTTCGATTCCACTGTCAAGTTACAGGAAACCCGGAACCAATCATCTTCTGGGAACTGAATGGGCGGAGAGTTACTTCAACCGGAAACGACCGGTACCTAGTCTATGTTCGCAGCGGCGAGTCGGTGCTTGACATTGAACCTGTAACACGTAGGCGGGACGCTGGTGTGGTCACGTGTGTGGCGGATAATAACAAGGGACAGTACTCTCGAAATAGTGCTCACCTTGAGATATATGACGGTACCAGTGAGTGTCAGTCTTGTAATACCATGATTTTAGTTTACTGAATGATAGAATAAATGAGTCAGTCAGTCAATCGATCTGATGTATGTATCTTAGAACGTGCATTTATCTTTTGTTTTTAAGATATAGACATACTTTTGTTACCTATCACGATTTTAAACATACAAAATACAACATTAATAACATTATATCGGCAATGCTCTTATTTTGATAGTATTTATTAAATGATGTTAATAGGTCTGATGAAAACTGCTTTCATGAGAGGTGATAATACTTATGTTATCAAAATTAACAATCTGTAGACCTACTTGACTATTCGCAATTATAGCATATATTCTAAAGTTAGAGCATTTAGTTTGGATTCTGGTACCTGTACACATTATTGCCGTATAACAAATTTAAAGTTTAGACACGATTAACATAAGTTTGTTCTCGTTGACACTTACAGTAATATAGCTCAATTACTCTTTTTAACTGGATTGCCTTTGAAGTGAATAGAACTAACACGTTGATTGTTCACTGTAGCTGTTCCTAGTGGGTTTCCCGCCATTACAGAGCACCCCCGGATGCAAGTCGTGGAGACGGGACGTGATGCTGTGTTCTACTGTGAGGCGATCGGAACAGAAAACGCCGTCATACAGTGGTACATGGCTGGATTTCCCCTCCAACAGTCAAACAAATACGACCTGTTCCGCGACGGTATGCATTGCACGTGCTAATTAAGGCTTATTTATGTAAAATATGAAATTTGCATATAAAACATATATAAATAAACTAAGGATGGTGCTTGTCGGCTAATTGCATTGCCCGCTGTTGAAGATATCAACTATTGTAACAATTACGGAATTACAGATCTGTCTATGAATGTACCCGTCTAAGTTAAAAATAGAAGAAACAATCGAAAATACATTAGCTTTATAAATTATACTCTTATTTCTGCATCTATACACCTCGAGCAACACACTCATGCCTTTGCACAACACCAAATCGCCCAGACGGAATACGTGTTATAAATACGGGCTATAACATACATTATATGTAGGGGCTTTGGACCGGCCTCCGTGGTGCAGTGGTTAACGCTACGGACTTCAGGCTGGTAGGTACTGGGTTCGGATCCCATTCATGGCATATGGGATTTTTAATCCCAGTATCGACTCCAACCCAGAGTGAATGGGTAGGTGTAATACCACTTATACCGACCAGTGTCCATAAAGGCCGTGGTATGTGCTAACCTGTCTGTGGGAAAGTGCATATGAAAGATCCCTTGCTACTTATCAATTTGGAG